>JADRCD010198435.1:0-11157 GCA_019843815.1 Montemys delectorum | reverse complement strand
TACCTGGTTTTCAGATGCACATATACATACACTCATGTATGCATATAATACATACACAAATACACAAATGTACACCTCTCTCTCTCTCTCTCTCTCTCTCACACACACACACACACACACACACACACACACACATAGGCAAAAGTTTGGTAAAATTCAGTAGTGAAGCCATCAAGTCCCTGGCTTGTTGTTTTGTGGAAAGGAATTTTACTGCTGATTCAATATTGTAACTTTTGATTGGTTCAAGCCTTTGTTAACTTCATGGCTTAATTTTGGTAGATTACATATACCCTGAAACTGGTCATTTTCCTCCACATTTTGTACTTTGTTATTATGTATCTGTGACTACCTTGGTGGTTTTGGTTACAGTCGACTCATAGTTGGCTTTTAGGGCAAGCTTATTATACAACAGGAGATTTTGACATTCTTCTCATGATGGAGCAATTAGGTAAGCTATTTTTCTTGCTATTCTTAAAAAGAGCAAACAATAAATTAAGTAAAACTATCCGTCTTTCTTGAGCTTTTTTTTTTTTTAAAAAAAAAAAAGCACCGTGTTTTGGAAGTATGCTGATTGATTTGATCTTCCCTCTCTGCTTTATGCTTGTTTTATGTTGCATTGCAAATGTAGGCTCTAATGTGGCAGAGAATAAGGACAACTACGAGCAGAAAGAGGAAGAGTGCCTAACGCATCCGTTCAGTTTCTTCTCTCTGTAGCACAAAGCCAGATGAGTTGGGCACTGGCATCACAGTCACCCAAAAAAGTGCCCAGCTGTGGTGTGAGAACCTTCTTTTTAAGTTAAAGAAAATGGAAAGTCATAGTTTTGGTGTACGGATACTTGTGAGCCCAAATAAATGAATGGATTTTTGATAGTTTTCTGAAATGAAGAGAGAGGGGGGGGGAGAGAGAGAGAGAGAAAGAGAGAGAGAGAGACCCTATGATAAAATAGCTGTTAAAATCTTCAGTATTTCTCAAAGCTGTTATCTCTGTTCCTTTGCCTTCAGAGAGGTGGGCAGTTACAGTATTTTGGCTCTTACCAATCAGATTTGTGAATCACTTAGGGATAATTTCATTCCTGGTGTTGTTATCCATCTGAGGATAACAAAACTCAGACATTCTCTTTTGCATTCTTCTCTAATTTCATATACATTTATCATATAACTTTCTTGACTTTGTACTGAACTCTGAAGATAGAACATGAGAAAGACTGCTATCTAGGTTGGAAAGATGGCTCAGCAATCAAGAGCACTGGATGCTCTTCTGGAAAATCTAGGCTCAATCCCAAGCACCACATAGTTGCCTACAACCTTCTGTAAATCCAGTTCTAAGTAATCTTATGCCTTTCTCTAGCTACCAAGCATGCGTGTGGTAAAACATGCAGGCAACACTCATACACCTAAAATAGAATTTTTAAATTAAAAAAAAATCTGTCCATCTTGCATTAAAAAGTAAAAATATTTGTCAGTTTTATTCCCCCCTATTAGACAAGTGTTAGCTCATTTACATAACAAAGGGAAGTTTTGCATTATTCATAAAAGCTCATCAGTCTTGAGGCACTCAGAGACCCTTAGGGCAGGAATTCCACAAGAAGTAACTGGCCCATGCTGAGGCTTCATCAGTTTGCCCCTACAGGAAACTGAAGAAAGCCTGTTTCCCATGATGAAGTGAGATAATGTAACTCAGCATGATGGAGTATTTAGTGGGATTCAGTCAGACAGTTCTAACCTAAGCTATGTCTGTACTCTGCCTCCTTGATCCTACTCTTTGTACCTGCAGATTTCTGTGTCTTCAGTCCTCCTTTGGACTATCTCAGATACCCCAGATTAAATGATAAAACTTTCACACTTGAAAAAGCAAAAGAAGTCAGTGGAAGAAAAAATGGTCTTGCTAATAAAGGAATGTACTTACGTATGTACGTATATGTGTATATATGTATGTATATGTGTATGTATGTATGTATGTATTATGTAACAATTTTGTGCCCTGAAAACCATATTAAAAGTACTCTCAAGGTCATCCTGAACAAAGAAAGGGCACTAAGAACCCTACAGATAGACTCTATATCACATGGTGAGTAAGAAAAAAAGGACTGAGTTTTCTAAAAACACGGTCACAAGAGGAAATACCTTCTTTAAAGCCACATCATTCTGGCCTCCTTTCTATCCCTGTGTTCATTGTCTTAATCACAGAAACCATTGTCTTACCACAAGAACTCGAGCACAGGTCAATATAGAACTACCATGTAGATCAGTAGTTTTCAAACTTTAGTGTATATCAGCCCCAGGAGCACCTGTAAATATATACTGCTGCCTTTCAGTTAGTGACTGACCAACTCCTAGTGTAATCCAAAAATTCATATGCCTTATCATTTTCCCACTTCTTTGGACTATCTCAGATACCCCAGATTAAATGATAGAACTTTCACACTTGAAAAAGCAAAAGAAGGTCCTGCTAATCCATAGGACCTCATTTTTTTTTTAATAGATAACTGAAATAGAATACAAAGGAAGGTTCCCACTCCCTCATTGTATTCCAGCATGCAAAAAGCCTGCAGCTTGGATAGGGAAGAAATTTGAATTTTAAATAAAGGACAGTATTTGTCAATTCACAGAACTGTACATTTTTCATTACTGAACTTAGTTTATCCATAAATGACATATACAATTAGTACATGTCACAAAAAGTATCAAAGTTATAGACTTGCCCCTTATTCCATCAGTGGCAGTCAAGCTAGCACCATTAAATTTAAACGTGCAGAGAAGCAATTGAAGAGATTCCTTCTACTTTCATCTCACAGTTGTATGAATTAACAACAGAAATTCCCATGAAGTATTCTAAATTCAGTGGGTCTTATAAGATCAAATGTTATGTGTAAAAATGTTGACAAATGGTTGTTTCCTTAGATATTCATTTGTAATACTAAGTTTTAGACTTTTACCCACAAAACAACTCAAATTCTTTGAAGTTTTAAAACAGATTGATTGATACAAAAGCCTCCCAAATGTCTAGAGTTGTTGTTTGCCTTAGAAAAACAACATGAATAATTTTTACACCCAGTAAAGTCAAACAAGTTGTTTCTGCAACTTGTTTCTAAAGAGAAGAAACATTCTAGAGAAACAAGAACCTTCCATGCTACAAGGACTAGGGCTTCCCGCTGACGCTGCTTTGGGCTGTGAGCAGTAATTTTGATCATGCTCTGTATTCTCTCCAGGGTTCATTTTTTCAACTTACAGTGAAGATACTAATGTGATTGCCGAGGGACTCAAATGAGATGACGTATACGAGGCAGCTAGCACAATGCCTTGCCACCCAACCAGTTTTTATGAAATATCTCTACTGTTCACAGTACTATGTTAGTCCCCACCACACTCCAGAAAGCACTGTCAAAAAAAAAAATTACACTAGGAAATGGGAAAAAGTCTCTACAGCGTGGTAGGGAGGGTTACATAGTGTCATATCTAGTATTATTTTTATTCCCTTTCTCTCAACAATGACATTAAAATAAGTAGAATGGTTTACTACAAATGTGTTGAATGACTTGTTGATACTTAACTCCTCAAAACCTCTGAGTTTTTAATCTATAGAACAGTAACAGCAATACAAAGTCTAGATCCCAAAATGTCATTAGGTCAAGAAAAATATGTTCTTTCTTTATAAAAGGAACTTCTTGAAACAGAAGAAGAAAAGAGATTAAGGAAGATATATTAAAATTATTTAAAAATTAAAATTCTGAGACTTTCAGTCTGAATTGTACTAAGTTTCTGTTCCTAAATACTTGTAACCTTAAGGCAATTATGACACTAGTCATGTGACACAACTCTACCAGGACACATGTGTCTTGTTAGCTTTTTCACCACTGTGCCCCACGAAAATCCAGTTGCATTTGTCTTGCTCCTTCCAGGCTGTGAGATACGCCAATGACACATGCTAAGAAATGGCATTCAGTTAGCCTGCCCTGACTAAGCCAATGAAGAGACTGCTCCGATATCAGAGCTATGGTCCCTAAGGTTTGAAATTTGTCCTATCAGTCAAAGCCACATCTTCCACAATGCCTTCATTTATAAGTCCTTGAATGTCACTCCACCCCACTCTATTCTAGGTTTTTTGATACTTGTTTCTACTTCATATTAAAGTCCTGTTGTGTTACTTTAGACTACTTGCCTGGAATCCAGTTATTTTTCTACTTCTTGTTTGGCTTTACTAATGAGGATAGAACTTAGATTTGTGTATCCTCTGACACAAGCTAAAAGTATGCATCTGACTTCCAAAACCATCCTGTCTCTACATCTGACTATATCTCTATACTACCAAGATACATCTATAGATAGGTCCCTACTTACTGTTTTAATGGTGTTGACGATAGTTTGCCTTAGAATAGAACTGCATTCTCTAAGACAGGAGAATTGAAACTGGTCATTGTATGCTCCATTGACATCAGGCCTCATGCCAAGTAAACCTCACTATGGTAAAATAAAAAGCTTTCTGGCCAATGTCAGTTTTCAATGCTTACTCACTCAACCCTGCTGTTGACTTATTCCATTTACTAAATGTTCCTGTGCTCCCCAAATCACTGATGCACCAACCATACTAAGTTATCAGAACAAGAAGCTCAAACATCAACTATTTTTTTTAAAAAAACATAGAAATTGTTTCAAAAATGAGCTGATAAAAATGATCAACACCTTACAAAAGATGAAATAGAAATGGCCAATGAATAAATAACGTGATAAACGTTCACATGACAACCCACTAATTAGTGAAATGAAGACTAAAAATAAAATTCCATGTTGTCCCAGCCTGAATGGTAATCACTGAAACAACAGAGGAAACAACAAATGTGAGCAAGGAGGCAAAAAAGGGGAGGTGGGGAGGGGTAATACTAATACACTGCTTGAAAAATTGTTAAATAATCCAGCAACTATGTAAATCAATATAAAGGTTTCTCAAAATCCTAAAAGTGTGAGCCAGCCCTTGAGCTATCTACCAGATGGACTCATAGTATATCACAGAGATGCTTGCATACCAATATTTAATGAAGCACTATTCACAGTATTGGAGCATGGAATCTACATGGGTGTCCATCAACAAAAGGATGGATAAAGAAAATGTGCTCTATACATACATACATGTAATAACAAGTAGTGAAAAAAAAGAGACCATGAGTTTAAAGGAGAGGAGAAGGGGTATGTGGGAGGGTTTGGAGGGAGAAGAGGGAAGGGAGCCATGTTGTAATTAAATTATAATCTCAAAATTGTATATTTTTTCAGTAACAAAAAGAAAAATTAGTTAAGAAAATATTGTCCTTCTTTGCCACATCTAAACTCTCTACCCACCTTGGTCCTGCATACCTATGAGAGAGTACAACCAAGCACCCTTCCCACACTCCCAAATATAGCCTGACTCCCATACCCAATGTTTCTGCCTAGAATGGACAACCATGCTTGCCTCACTCAAAACCCCCAGGCTCTGTCAAGGACCCACACTGCTTCTGTGATCCTCACCATGCCCAAACCACATCAAACATCTCAGCCTAGCCAAATCCCGAACATCTTATACCTGGGTCTAGCCAGGTGATTCCACTTAATCCTCTCACTAAATATATCTTATCCAAAAATACAAAAAAGAGATTTGCCCCTAAACTCAGAGTAAGATCAGGGCTCATATCCTGTGCACCAACCCAGCCCTCTATGTCCACTTTAGTATATTACACCTAAGCCATATTCTTCTTCAGGTGTACCCCATTCGTCACATTTTGTTATCTATTCCATTCTACTGTGTTGCTAACAGACAGAGAACTAACCAAAGACATCCATATACTCTGACCTCACCACAAAAATAAAAACAATATAAAAGATCAGGGCAGTGGAACTTCCCTAAATCCACCAGTCCTACGGAACCGAGAATTACCCGGATGAACTCAGGGACACCGAATTTAAAAGAACGACTATAGACTTCATCAAACGATTCACAGAGTTTTAAAAAAAAGAAATAAACAACAAAACCAGCTCAATGAACTTAAACGTAATAAATACCTGAGTGATGCCCAAGAAAAACAAAGATATAATGCTGAGTAAGACAACAGAGACAATCTAGAGCTAGAAAGATGAATTCAATAAAGAGACAGAAACATTAAAAAGGACTCAAGCTGAAATGAAGATGGGACTGAAAAAAAAAATCCAATAACCCAACTAGAAAACTCAAGAGCAAGCTTCATAAAGAGAATGAATCAAGCAGTGGTGGCACACGCCTTTAATCCCAGCACTTGGGAGGCAGAGGCAGATGGATTTCTGAGTTCGAGGCCAGCCTGGTCTACAGAGTGAGTTCCAGGACAGCCAGGGCTACACAGAGAAACCCTGTCTCGAAAAAAAACAAAAAAACAAACAAATAAAAAAAAAAGAGAATGAATCAAGTAAAAAATAGAATATCAGAAATAAAGATAAACTGGAGGATCTAGAGTAATAATCAAAGAACATGAAAAAATTTAAAGCACAGAAAAGGACTATAAAGAAAATGTAAGACACCATGAAAAGACCAGACCTTTGAACTATAGGACAAGATGAGGGAGAAGAATACTAAGCCCATTGCATAGAGTGGATGTTCAAGGGGATCATAGACAAACACTTTCCCAAAATAGGGAAAGACAGACCTATGTAGATATAATAAAAAAAAATCAGCAAAATACAAAACAGATGAGACCAAAAAAGAAACTCTCCATGACATATGACAGTTAAAACACTAAGGGAGAGTATTGAAAGCTGCAAGAGGCAAAACAAACAGACAAACAAACAAACAACAAAAAGCAAAACAAAACAAAACACACCACAAGTCATATATAAAGAAAAACTGATCAGCCGCTTTCTCAGTGGTAACTTGGGAAGCAAGAGAAGCCTAGGGCAATGGCATGCCAACTTCTAAAAAACCAGGACTGCCAACTTAGAAAACTGTATACAGAAAAACATACCTGCCACAGCTTAAGGCTTAGGGAGCATTGTAGAAGAGAAAGCAGAAGGACTGTAAGAGGAAGAGTATCATAGAGTTTCCTGTGAGAGCATGTCTCCTAGCGATGTCAGAAGGGATGCCTGTAAAGCCTCACCAGTGAGGATTCCAGAATATCAACTAAACAAGGATAACAACAACAGACGTGCTAAGGTTAACACAGGAAAAGTTCTCCATGTTTCAATACTACAAAAAGTACTAGCCATTAAGGAATGTTAAGAGTGGGATTAACACAGGAAAAGTTCGCCATGTTTCAATACTACAAAAAGTACTAGCCATTAAGGAATGTTAAGAGTGGGAGAAACAGTCTTCCACAGAGGAGAACACGCCACTGGTTATCTAATATGAAACGTTCAACCCTGCAAAAACATACAAGGAACATTATACAGATTGAGCTTGAGCACACACACACACACACACACACACACACACACACACACACACAGACATTTATATGTATATACATGTCACATGTAACAAGCAATGTAGCAACCATTAATGAAAAAAGAGACCAGGAATCTAAAAGAAAGCAAAGAGTGATATGTGGGAAGATTTGGATAGAGAAAAGAAAAGGGAGACATGATATATTGTAATCTCATACAGTAAAGAAGTAATAAAGCTTAAAACAAAAAAAGTGAATTAGATGAATAAACAGCTGCCCAACTGAAAGAGAAAGAAAAGCTTAGAGTTTTCTAGCCAGCAGACCACACCTAAACAAATTACAAGAAGAAATACCTTCAACTGAAGAGAAGCAGAGGCAAAGAAACTATACAAAGAAAACAATCTCGCTATAATTGCTAATACAAAAAATAGCATGAGCTTTAAGACCCTCATCCTAGCTCCCTGGAAGTCAGCTAGCAGCCTTCAGATGAAGATGTAGAACTCTCGACTCGTCCTGCACCATGCCTGCCTGGATGCTGCCATGTTCCCACCTTGATGATAATGGACTGAATCTCTGAACTAGTAAGCTAATCCCAATTAATTGTTGTACTTATAAGAGTAGCTTTGGCCATGGTGTCTGTTCACAGCAGTAAAACCCTAACTAAGACACCATTCTTCCACTGAAAGTCTTGCCTGGCTACAGAGTTCCTGGTTGGGCCTCCGTGGGAGAGGAAGTGTTTAGCCCTGCAGGGACTAGATGTCCCAGGGTGGGATGGTACCCAAGGCGGGGCTTTCCCTTCTCTGAGAAGGGGGTGGGAGTTTGTAAGGGCAGGACAGGGAAGAGAAGAGAAGTGAACTGAAATTAGGATGTAATGAATATTTAAAAAGTTAATTATGAGAAAAAGAAAAGAAAGAAGGATCTATTTGGCTCACAGTTCAAGACATAAGATAGTCTATCATGACAGGGAGCCAAGACTTGAAGTAACTACTCACCTTTGTGTCCCCAGTAGTACTGAAGAAAGGAACAATGATGCTCAACTCACTTCGCTCCTCATACAATTCAGCACCCAAGCAGGGAACACTGCTGTCTTCTTTTTGGGTGTCTTCCCATCGCAATAAACCTAATGGAGGAAACCTCTCACAGGTGTGACAGAGGTTACTGATCTAAATAATGCCTCACGGCTTTTCCTGGTGACTTCTCTCACAGATGAAAATCAACCCGAACCATCACAACTATGCAGACATAGCCATGAATAAAAACTATTTCGCCACAGAAGTTTAGAATTTAAAGTCAAAATCCATTTCAAATTGATCAGACAGGCTGACTCCATGACAGGATTCAAATTGGCAGTTCAGGAGATTAGGCCTAAAAACCCAGGCTACCGGCAGCTAGTCAAGCAAAGTACAACGCCCAAAGCAAGGTACAATAGGTCAGCAGTTTCCAGCCAGCCCCCACACTCCAGTAATGGAATGTCCTTAGAGATAGAGTAAGACAAAGCCCACCTACCTTGGGATTCCTCAGCAACAGCTTCCAGCCACCACTCCCCACCCGGGGAATGGTTCTGGAATGCCTAGAGATAGACAAATCGTACCTACCTACCCCGGGATTCCCCTAAAGTGCTTTAAACAGGGCTTGTAAGCTCACTTCAGGGTCTCTCTGTCTTGGTAAGAGGAGATCCCAGCTTGCTGGACTTCTGCAGAATAAAACATTCTTTGAGTTTACATACCATTTGAGTCCTACAACCTTAGGATGCACCTGGTAAGAAGAGAAACTGACTCTTACAAATTGCTCTTTGACCTCCATAAAAGTGCCTTTGCATGCATGTCCTTCATAGATATGGATGGATAGATAGATAGATACATACATACATACAAATATACAGACATACATACATAGATACATACATACATACATACATATGTAGTTGATAGATATATATACATATGTAAATTATAGATACAAGCATACATACATACATACAAACATACACACATACACACATACATACATGAGAGAGTGATAGGCAGACAAAAAACAAATAGACAACTCCAAGATGCTTTGCAGCACTGGGTCCTTTCCACTTTGGCCATTCTCCTGCTCAGGAGGCAGCCAGGATGCCCAGCAAGAATTATCATTTCTTGACGTCCTACTTACATAAGAACCATAAGAAGAGAGTGCACACTTGCTTTAACCAGCTAATATGCAATATGCACAGACTCACAGCCCAGCAAGCAAAAGTGTGCCGAATTGTGCCTGGTCAAGTATCCAGTCTCATCAGACCCACGTTGTAGATTCCCTTCTATGAGATACCATACCAAAGTTCAAGAACACGGGCTCTTCAGCCTGGAAGAACTCAGGTTAGCCAGCATCCATTAGAAAGTGGCCCAGACCATTAACATCTCTATGGTACCCAAGAACAGGAACAAATCCACTGAATCACTAACGGCCAACTTGTTGCTCTGGAAGGAATACTGCTCCAAGCTCTTCCCACCATCACCATGCCAAGGGCCAGCGTTGGCTTGGAGAAGGGATCTGTGAGAGTGACTCCAAGTCAATTTGTGGGTGGATGCTGGTGGCCTATACTCTGCTCGAGACAGCTTTCTAGCTTGTTTTCTCTCTGTTCTGCTTTCTTTCTTTCTGATTGGGTTTCTCTGGAGATCTCTAGAAAGTTCTCTCTATGTTCTGCTCGAGATAGTTCTCCAAGCAATTCTCTCTTGCTATTCTAAAAAATTCTCTGGATAGCTCATCTGCAGATCAGAAGCCTGGTCTTTTATTTTAGATATCAATCCACTCACTCCAGGTTTCCTTTGCTTATCCTATGAATCAGCATTCTGAGAATCTAGCCCCCTAATTCCTAGGAGACAGAAGGCACACATTTTCTTTTCACTTTGCAAGAGAATTCAGAGATCTGCTTGCCTCCGTTAAGCACAGAAAATAAGCTAGGTAGGTGAGGCCCTATCCTGAAATTATCATTTCTTCCAACCTGAGACTAACTTTGCTCTGTCCCAGGCAAATCCTGAACTCCGGAGAAATTTGTCTTCTTTGTAAGCATAAAGAAAAAAACTTAGCTTGGTGGGATCTCCTTCAATCACCACTCCCTAAATCTGTTTTTCTCCTTCTTTAGTATCTTTGGGCAAGTTGGGTCATAGTGTAGCTGCCTCTGTTCCTTTAGATCTGTGAAGCCCTTTATAAAATTCATATCACATCCTTACGTTTTTGCATAGTTAAGAAATTATGTATTTTTGAACTCATGTTTTCAGAGTTCTTTTCCACAGCCTTAAAGGCTGTTCTGAGAGTCCCAGCAATTACATTTTGCTAAAACATTAGCCATACTTTTACCTCCCAGACTCATGCTGTCTCTGATTATCATGGAGTCATTAATGTCAACAGGGAGGACATTCCTTGAAGAAGGAACATAAAACTTGTATATTATTATACAAACAAACCTTACACCCAGGGCAGCCATAGACACTTGTGGAGGCCCATGCCTGCTGGCCCAGTCACAAGGACAGGAACTATGTCATTCTGTCCCTACCCAGGCTGTGTCAGACTCAGTACCACCACTCCTTGGGAGCATTTTGCTCCAAAAAAAAGAGGCAGTTCTGGTGATGAAATCAAATTGGCCCCTAGCTTACAGAACCTGTAGTGACCTTCCATAATATTTACAGAGAGAAGAATGCCAGAATCATCACAAAGAAAGAGAGGAGCCTCAAGGATTTTTGCCAGCTTTTACATAGCCCATGCCAATGCCCAACTCTTTGGCATCAAATAGAAAGGGCCA
>JADRCD010198434.1:0-12425 GCA_019843815.1 Montemys delectorum | reverse complement strand
TATATATATATCTTAAAAGGGAATTAGTAGATTGTCTTATACAATGAGTGAAGCCCAACAATGGCTGTCTCACAGTGGAGAGTTGGAGAGTCTGGTATGAGGCTGATGTCTCCACAGTCCCAGTCTGGTATTGAAGACCTGGAGGATTCCTGGAGAGCTGCTGATCTTCAGTATATGCTGGGGTCCTGAGCAAGTTGCTTCCTTCTTTTATCTGGGGTGCCACCAGAGGGCGCTGCCCAGGAAAGGTGGACTTTACAGCTTCAAAGACTTTGGCCAAGAAAGTCCCTCACAGGACCACCCAGCAGCTTCTGTTTTACTTGATTCCAGATGTAGTCAGGTTGGCAACCAAGGTTTGCCGTCACAATAGCAATGTTTATTGCTCTGTTTTTCCTTAGTGTCAATGAGCATGTTTGTACCCGAATGGCGAGAGTGTGTGGCTCAGCAGGTGCTGTGGGAACAACAAAGCAGGAAGCACTTACTGTCTAGCCCTTTGCAGAGAAGGAAGTGCTGAGTGCTGCTGAGGGAGACCCAGGAAGATGCCCATGCAGGTTCCAACCCAGGGCCAGTTCCTGCGGGGGTTGGTTTCTGGCATTCAGCAGATCCCTTATTTTCTGCTGCCTAACATTGTACGATAGCTCTTTTGGCTAGCCTGGAACTTACCATGTAGACCAGGCTAGCCTCCAACTCACTGAGATCCACTTGTCTCTGCCTCCTAAGTGTTGAAATGAAAGGTGTATGCCATCATGTCTGCTCCCCATCCAACTATTCTTGGTACTATTGGAGCAGAGCCTGTCGTGCTTCCGGTAGAACTTGTTTCTTTTTCCCAGTATCTCTGGGATGTTGATGAGACTTGTGACCATCACAAAGCAAGACACAGTGGGAATCAGTGATGATTCTCCTTCCAGGGACCTCTGTGAGCACTCAAAGTGCACATACCCATATACAGTCAGACATCCATATATACAACTAAAAATAATAAAAATAAATCTTTTTTAAGAAAAAAAGAAAAAAACAGGAGGCTGTAGCTCAGTGGTGGAGCACCTACCTGAGATGTGTTAGGCCCTGAATTCAACCCCTAGAGCAAAAAAGCATGTCAGCACACTAGAAGGTCTTACTTGGGAAGGCTTCTGGAGACCTGTGGTCTAAGTGACACTTAAAAATACAGCTGGGCCTGGTGGGACAGTCCTGTATTTCTACCTGTTAAGAAGGCTAAGGCAGGAGACGTACAAATTCGGGGCTTACCTATAAAGTGAGTTCAAGGCCAGCTTAGGCAACTTAGCAAGATCTTGTCTAAAAATAAAGGAAAAAAAGAAGGCTGAGGATCCATCTCAGTGGCTTGCCTAGTGGGTGCAAGGTTTTCAGTTCAAACCCCAGCACTACACAGAAAAAAAAAAGTAAAATGATGTTCTTAACATGTGAATACTTTTATCAGGATAAAAGCTTGAGAGCCAGGTGTGCCTGTAGCGCCAGCACTTGGGAAGCTGAGGCAGGACGTGAATAAAAGGCCAGCTTGGGCTCTGTAGTTTAAGCAGCCTGGACCTTGTAGTGAGACCCCATTACAAACAAAAAATTTTTTTTAAAAATGAAGGGAGAAAAAACAAGGGCTTTGAGGGCATTAGTTATGGAGGAACACTGGACATCATGGGCTCCTGAAGGAGTAGGGAGGGACCTTGATAAAAAATAGTCATGCTGACTTGTTGGTAAAAGTATGAATTTTTCTTCTGTGTGTTACTGAAGCAATGAAGGTGTTATGAGAACTTTCGTTCTTGTTTTTCTCGCTCATAGGAAAAATTGAAATACTCAAGCATTAGGAATGTGGGACATGGAATACATTCTTCAGTGGTCAGTCCACATATATATTTGCTTCTGTAGCAAAATTATAGATGCTTATATACAGCCATCCTCAGAGATGCCAGTGAGCCCTGGAGACCTCCCAGGCTTGCTCTCTCAGGCCTCAGGGATGGAAATTAATAGATACCTTCCTGCAGTTCCAGATGTGGAATAATGGCTTAGGAAGAAAAGGTTGCTAAAAACCCCCACAAGGACTGGGGAGATGGGCCACTGGGTGAAACTGCTTGTTCACACACCAGGTGACTTCAAAACACATGTAAAAGCATCTGAAATCCCAGCATCCCTTACCTGGAAATGGGAGGCAGAGACAGGAAAGTCCATGGAAGCTAGTGGTTCAGGTAACTGGGCTTAAGAAGCAGTGAAGAGATTTCTATCTCAAACAAGATGAAAAGGTGAGAGCCAGTACCTCAGGCATGTCCCCTGACTTTTATATGCCCACATAGACACACTGTCTTAGGGATTCTATTCCTGCACAAAACATCATGACCAAGAAGCAAGTTGGGGAGGAAAAGGTTTATTCATCTTATACTTCCACATTGCTTTTCATCACCAGAGGAAGTCAGGACTGGAACTCAGGCAGGTCAGGAAGCAGGAGCTGATGCAGAAGACATGGAGGGATGTTACTTACTGGCTTGCTTCCCCTGGCTTGCTCAGCTTGCTTTCTTATAGAACTGAAGACTACCAGCCCAGGGATGGCACCACCCACAATGGGCTGGGCCCTCCCCGATTGATCACTAATTGAGAAAATGCCTTACAGCTGGATCTCATGAAGGCATCTCCTTAAGGGAGGTTCCTATCTCTGTTATAACTAACTCCAGCTTGTGTCAAGTTGACACACAAAACCAGCCTGTTACCCTCACTCTGCAAAGGGCAAAAGCCAGTTCTGATACTGTAATCACTTGTTTATGTAACCATGGGCCCCTTTCTGTTCCCCTCTGCCTCACTGACAATATGATTGTGTGAATTTCTACTGCATGCTAAGCACTATAGTAAGTATTTCTTAAGTCTTTTTTTTTCTCATGCTGTCCCACATGGCATCCCAGTTTCTGTCCTTTACAGAGGCATTGTTGAGGCTCAGAAAGTTCATGTGACTTCCCTTCTACCTTAGTTGCTCTCCACTTATAGTTTATGCCATTGACCTTGGTGTAAGTTTCCCAGCTGTTGCTACAGCTTGGTTGTCCTCCATCCAGTCATTCACATGTCCTTCCTCTTTCAGATCTATTCATTGGCTGAACTTTAAAATATATCGCTGTGTTCCTAAATGACTCCTGTGTGGGAAGTAAAGAAGGATTTGCTTTGTCCTACAGATGTTTGAATTTGAAAGTGAAAAAGATCCAATTCCTATATGATTCAGTCTATGCAAACAGCTCACATCAGGCTGTAGCACTGGGTGAAAATGGGACTCAAGGGGTTGGGTGGTGATGGGATGGTACAGAGCTGCCCATTCCATCCTAACAGGACTGCCAACTTAGGGCACAACAAAAGGCATGGTTGTTATGGAAACTGATTCCTGACTACAAAGAGATGATGTTGGGTTCTAACCAGACTCAAAAGAAAAGGTGATTGTGGTGGGAGGTGTCTGGTATTTATTTGTTCTGATTACAAAAGTTGAACTTATAAAAGTTGAATGGGTAAAAGGTACCTTGCCTAGGAGTGGAAGAGCCCTCAAATCCCTGAAAGTATCAAGGAGGGGAACAGAGCATCCACTTAGGAAGACAGTGGAAAGGAACCAGTTAGAGAGTTTTGACTGAGAAAGGGGTATGTGGACAACACAGGGTCACTTATCTAGACTCCCCTCTGAATCCCCTAGTGCCCTCAGATGGCAGGCAGCTGAAATGCAAGACAGAATTCTGATAGGGCACACAGGAGAGACAGCCTAGGAAGGAGGAAGGAGGTGTCTCCACAGAGACACAAGGGCAATGTCTCTGCTCCTTTTCTGTTGCTGTGACAAAACACCATGGCCAAGGCAACTTAGAAAGTATTTAATTGGGCTCATGGTTTTAGAAGATTAGAATCTATTGTGGTAGAACAAAGGCATGGCAATATGAAGAGCAGAGAGCTCAC
This sequence comes from Montemys delectorum, assembly GCA_019843815.1. NCBI lineage: Eukaryota > Metazoa > Chordata > Mammalia > Rodentia > Muridae > Montemys > Montemys delectorum. Next base: position 8,510 of record JADRCD010198434.1, on the reverse strand, counting down.
ATCTTGGTCGAAAGTAGGGAACAGAGGCACATTGGGAATGGCAGGAATCTTTTGAAAGCCTGTCCCCAGTGACACACCTCTTCCAATGAAGCCACACTTTCCTAATGTTTTCCAAACAATTTGAGTAACTGGGAACAGATTCAACTACATGAGCCTATGGGGGGGGTTCCTCATTCAAACCACCACAGGTAGGGCTGACTATGGCATCCGAACAGGACTCTTAGGAGTGGGCTCAGTGATGGGTCTGGTGCATGCCGGGCTATCCTCATCCCTGCATGTGACCTGAGCCTTGTGCTATACAAGTTACAGGGTGCTGATGTTTCTTTCAGTATTTTAAATAGTGCAGTCCCTTAAGAAAGGAAGAAAAAGATGCCTGTGTTGAGGTAATGGAGTGGTCATCACTTGGGTAGGGGGAGATCAACTTCAGACTTACTGGACACAGAACAACAGCTAGCCAGCCTCGACTGTGTAAGGGGAAGCCCAGGACCCAGCATGAGGTTGCTGAGCCTGCAGTCCATTAGAGGGCGGTTTTGTTGACACCTCTAGAGTGCTCTGGGCAGACACACAACCTCTAATACCATGCCATTCTCACGTTTCCACCAGTTTCTTCTTCTGATCCATCTGCTGTAGAACCGTCTTGTCTTCCACCTTCTGTGGAAATCACTTCCAGGAAGAAAATGCAATAAGACCACGTCAGTTAGGCAGACAAATTCTCATTTCAAATAGAATCAGATGCCACTTGATGCATATCTCAGTCCAGGGTGATTTTAGTCTGCAGAGGTCTTCTCTGCTGGTTGGGTTAACCTGGGTGGGACTGGTGGATGGTAATGGAGTTTAGCCCTTCAAAGCTGAGAAGTAGAAAGGAGGGCTCCACAGTGCCACCAAATGGTGTGACTATCATCTTGCATTTCCTGGAGAGCCTTCATCTTTCATGTAGAGCCCACATTTCATTGTGATGAAATTTCTTTATTTACCTTCTCACTTATAGATGTGTTTTAAAAGTACCAATTCTACTGGGACATGTGCCCAAACTGTCTTTGCTCAGCATAGGCCTGTGTGTCCTTCTCCTGGGACGTGGTCTCCTGGGAGAAGGACATACTCTGGCGTTTGTGCGGTTTTGTTTTGCAATGGTCTAACCATGGAGCTCAGGCTGGCTTGGCACCTGCAGTCCTCCTGTCTCAGCTTCCTGAATCCTTGGATTACATGCATGCCCCTCCCCCAGCTTGGTTATCCTAGGTATCTCAGGCCTGACTTTTGACCCCTCTTAGAGCCACACTCCTGAGTCTTTCACCATGCACATGGCCTCTGCTCAGATGTGGGATGGCCTTGCTCATGGCCCTGAGGCCTTGCAGAGCAGCCATTTCTTCCCCCATCTCCCAAGACTTGCTTGCACTGCAGTAATCTGAAATCCTAATGGCTACCAATTTTTTTCCTAAAATCATTTGCAAGGATTCTCTCTGCTAGGATCGAAACTGGAGTAACATAGCTATGAAGTGTCTGGCTTCCAAGGAAGCATTTCATAAAAGTAGATAGATAGATGATAGATAGATAGATAGATATGAATATATTAATTACTATGATGACTTACATGCAAAACCATGGCACTGGATACTGATAACACACAATGTGAAGATAACCCCAGTCTCTGTCTTCTAGAACTTTCCTATAGTTAATGAAACCTTTTTCTTTTTATGCTTGCTTTAAGGGTTTGGGGGTGGCTCTGGTTTTCTCTTTATGCACACGTGCCCCCATACAACACACACACACACACACACACACACACACACACACACACACACACACACACCATGCATTCTGCATACACTCTCTCAAAGGATTGTTATGCAAACCTGCTGATTAGCTGGCATGCTGTTGTCTCTCTCCATTGATTCTAATTGAGCTATTCAGAGTCCTCAATGCCCTGGTAGAGAATTATTCTTACACTTGGTAATAACAACCATGCAGATGAAAATATGAAAAGGCATTCTGCAATGGGTAAGCACTTCGGGTTAATTTCGGCATATTAGCCAAATGTACAAACCCGACATTGCTGGTGAAGGCGCCTGGGCTGTGCATTCACTGAGTGAGGTCTTCTCGTATTTTGCTTACAGATGTTCATAACAATGCCGTGTTTATCATCCTATTCAAAAGCCTTTTGAAGTCGACTCAGCCAAGTGGCACCAGAGCCAAAAACAAGAAAGGGGGCAGGCCACTTTCCTCCCTCGGGACTCATATGGCCACCAGAACAGCCTGAGGAACAGCCACACTGTCTGTCCCTCAGGAGTGCCCAGTGGGAGCTCAGTCTGAGAGCAGCTAAGAGTGGCAGTCCTTCTGTAACTAACCTCTCAGTGCTGTTTGTCTCCAAGGCAACCCTCCCAGTCTCAGTTTCCCCTCTTGAAAAACACTAGTGAAGCTATGGCATAGTTGTGGTTAAATTCTTTTAAAGTTTATTTTTATTTTATCAATGTTTGTGAGCTGTATTCATGAGAGTATATGTGGTGTGTGACCCTGGGTGTGGACATGAGGAGGACATCAGGTGTCCCATTCTATCGTTTTTCTGCCTCATTTCCTTGAGTCAGGGGCTCTCACTGGATCTAGAAGAGCTCATTGAATGTCCTAGACCAGCAAACCCCAGTCTCCACTTGTCTCTGCCCCATGGTGCTGGCGTGATAGGTGTGCTCAGCTGTGCTAAGCATTTACATGCACGCTGGAAACTTGAACTCAGGTCCTCATCCTCACACAGTTAGGGCTTTCATTCACTGAGCCATTTATCCAGTTTCCTGATTTCTTATTAAAAATAAAATGATTTCAGGGCTGGGAGATGGCTCAGTGGATAAAGGTGCTTGTCACCAAGCCTGACAACCTGAGTCCCAGGAATGCACATGGAGGAGAAAGAAAACCAACCCACACAAGTTACCCTCTGGCCTCCAGAGGAGGTGCATGCCCAACATAAGTTAAATAAATACATGCAAAAATATTTTAAAAGGAAAATATTTCACATCAGATGTGTCTTAGGCAATCTGGGACTTGGGCTGTCTAGTACTGTACTCTGTGGCTATAGGAACACTGATGGGTGGGTACAGGTGTAGGTGGAGGTCACAGTGCATGCCTGGCAGGCTGAGTCAGCCTCTGCCTCTGCATATGGCCTGACACCTGCACCTCTCATTCCTCTCACTTCTTCTGGGCTCTTATGGATCTTCTTCACTCCTTCCCCAAGTACCTGCTAGCATTTCCTGAAGCTTCAGAGCTCCAGCTGGGCATTAAACCAGCCTTTCTCCATGCGTGTAAAGCACTCAGTGTGTCTTTTCAGTTCAAGGTAATTTCTGCAGTGTTTGGGTGGAGATGCGAGGCTGCAGTTCTGCCATGAGCTAATGGCTCCATTCTTCAAAGTCGGGAGGGGCTCGAGCACAGCTCCTCAAGTAATGGAAGACTCCCCCTCCGTCTCTCTCAGACTGCATTCACTCTCTCAGTGCATAGTCAGCCTCATTGTAGCGTTGTCAATGCCAGTCAAGGAAAATTACCAAGTTATTGACACATCTCCCCACAAGCAAGAATCCTGGTGTTCACTCCTTGCAACAAGCAATTTGATGGCTTTTTGTGCCCCTTATTTGAGATATAAAATGGGGCCCTGAACTTGTCACAGACAGAATGAAAATGCTTTTCTCTTTCAAACAAACAAGGAGAAAGAAAGCTCAGAGGCTAGGGAGCCTCATCGCTCACTTGTAAGCCTCAGGACCTCTAACCCCGTGCACCGGTTCCTCAGTGAATAGCCCCATTGCCCAGATGACCGGAGCATAGGTAGAGGAGAGGTACAGTTTTGATTGTTCTAAAACTAGTCACCTCTAACAGTAAACTTGGCTTTTTGACAAGTGGCATCCCTCTGGGCTGTCATCATCTTGGGCAGAGGTCATGGTCATATCACAGCATTCCAGGCCTGGAAGGGGCTCTAGCCAGCTCCTAGTGCTGTGGTTTTCCAAGTGGGTGACCACAGCATCAGGCTCCAGAAGGCTGCTGTGAGGCCTCTACCCACAATGAAGTGTGTTCCCTAAATGGATTTGCATACGCTACATACAAATGGTTACAGTTTGACTCTTGCTGTATATTCCAGTCCTGTTGGATGTTCTGTTTAAAATGGCTCTTTAAAATGACCAGAGTTCACAGGGACTCCTCTTTTCTTTTTTTTCTTTCCTTTTCTTTTTTCTTTCTTTCTTTCTTTCTTCCTTCCTTCCTTCCTTCCTTCCTTCCTTTCTTTCTTTCTCTCTCTCTTTCTTTCTTTCTTTTTTTTTTTGAGAATACTGAGGCTGAGAGACAGTGAGTGATTTGATTTAACAGTGAGATTGGTGAATAGGGGTTGATGTTCACTTAACTTCCCAGATCACAGCCTTGATAAGGCCTGAGAGGGCTTTGATTTTGTTTTGTTTTTTAATTTTTATTTTATTGGATATTTTCTTTATTTACCTTTCAAATGTTTTCCCCTTTCCAGGTCTCCCCTTCAAAACCCCCCATCCCATACCCCCCCCATCTCTATGAGGGTGTTCCCCCACCCCCACCCCCGCCCTCCTGTCTTCCCGCCCTGGCATTCCCCTACACTAGGGCATCGAACACCCTCAGACCCAAAGGTCTCTCCTCCCACAGATGTCCAACAAGGCCATCCTCTGCCACATAAGTGGCCAGTGTCATGAGTTCCTCCATGTGTATTCTTTGGTTGGTGGTCCAGTCCCCAGGAGCTCCAGGGGGTCCAGCCTGTTAACACTGTTGCTCCCTCCATGGGGTAGCAAACCCCGCCAGCTCCTTCAGTCCTTTCTCCAACTCCTCCATCACTTTATTCCATCCTGTTCAGGTGAGGCTCTAGAGTGGAGGGGTCTTTCAAGTTTGACATGCTAAGAGCTTAAGGCATTGTTATTTTTGTTAGTTGGTCCTTGCCCATCTTTCTGTTAGGATGGATTCCCCTCTCTCTACAATGTATGGTAGGCATTCTCCTTTGTCTGTGTGGGATACGTACCAAGGCCCCCATGGATGCGGGAAGCTGCAGGCAATACTGAAACCTGCATGCATCTTGTCATACAAACTGCAGTCCTCATCTTAAAAGAGAATAAGAGTTTATTCCAGAGCCACTGTGAGCGACCATGGCCTAGAAGCAGATTTATGTTACCCCAAATCCCATGGTTTTATGTGGAAGCAGTTTCACAGGGTGTTTTCTAGTTTTACAGAACAAAGACAGTCATAAATCAAGATGATTTTAAAATACATTGGTTGGCATATCAGAGAAGCAGGTACAGGAAGATGAGGGAGCTATCTTATAGGCCCAAGATGCTATCTGATGACATTTTTAACTCTCGGATTGGTAGAAGCTTGTGCTCTGCTAAGTTAATAGCTTCTACAAGGTTTTTATTTATTATCACGAAGTATTAGTTCAGAAACAGAGTCAGCTGTCACACAAGGCTAAAACTAGCCCAAGATAAAGTAATTAGCCTTCAAACCTACAAAAATCCCAATCTCTCCCCAGTACGGACATTCCCATCAGTCTCTGCAGATGCAGATGCTCCTTCCAAGAGCTTTTTGCACGGCCAGACATAGGTTATTTTCAGGCCTTTTCATTCACGTGAGCCATGCTTTCCAAATCTATATGGTGAAATCCAATTTATAAATTAGGAACAGCAAGAGAGAAACACCTCAAAACAGGGCCCTCATGACAATATAGTACAGAAAGTTATGTGATTGGGGGCTTGAAGTTACTCTCTCTCCCTCCCTCCTCTCCTTTCCCCTCCACCATCATCTACTCACCCTCCTTGCTATTCTCTTCTCCCCCATTCATCTCATTATTGCATTCTCCCCGCCCCAGAAGTGTACTATACTTACCTTCCTTCCTCTTCTTGAGCCTGGGAAACAGAAACCGCTGGTGATGGCCATGGGTCCAGCTGTTCTGGACTTCCCATGGACAGTGCTCCTGACCAGGGGAAGGTTTTCATGCTGGCTGCTACAACTGGAAGTAGAGCTGAGGGCCTGACTGAGAAGAGCTTGCAGGGAGTGCCCTCCTTGTACCATCTCTTCAACCCCACCCTTTCCCAGCTGGTTCCTGCCTGCTCAGCCTGAACACTGGACCTGGAAGAGTCTCCCTTGCAGCTACTTTAACTTTGGTGCTCAGATGAAGCCACTAAGCTAAGTGAAACCCACCTTCCCTCTATGCTGCAGAGTCTAAGCATGTTCTTATCATTCCCATGTCCTTCTTTCATGGACTCTGACAAAGTCATGTCAGAGATATGGCCCCACCATGCCTAATGTCCCCAAAGCTGAAACAAAGTTGACTCACTCTCCCCACAGAGTTTACTAGAAATATTTAGAGTTCTGTTAGAGTGCTTGAATCCAGCATGAATATCAGAGAGGAGGAGAATTTTCTTATAATTTCAAAGAACTGAAGGCTGGTACACATCAGGTACCAGGCTGCTGCTGTCCTTGGATGATGAAGGAGGTTGATGACATCTTCCTCACGGGACCCATTGCACAGAGACAGAAATTATGCATCCTTCCTGTGACTTGGAGATTTTGACCTTTTTGGATGGTTTGGTTTGTCAATCCACCTCTTTCTTTGAACAAGTTAAATCCTTGCTAGGACACAGGTCAGAGGTCAACAGGCCAGCAGACTTAGTCAAACAGGTCTTCTACTTTTATATCTCTGAAAATACCATCCAGGTGAGCTGTTTAAATGGAAAACAGCTCACTGATGGGGCCTTTGTAACCCATCCAAACTGGATGGAGGGCTGTTCGTTCTTTGTCTCAGGATTATATTCTCAAAGATTTAAAAGGAAGATTAAAAGGAAGCTGCTAGGTTAAGCACTTCTTAAAATGTAATTGCAAAAGCCATTGATGAATAGGCCTGCCCTGAAATTTTCACATGACATATAACAGAGCTGTAATGTAATATGAGAAGATAACTTTACCGTGGCAGGGGCCAGCTTCTCTGGCAATTTTATGTGATGAACTGGGCCTTAATTACTTCCAAATGACTAACAATTTGTACCGTCTTAGAATAAGGTTTCTTTGTTGTTGTTCTCTGTAAGTTATATTAAAAACAAATATCTGGGTCAATGACTACCCCACCTACTGAGCAAAAATCACCTAAGGGACTCTGGCAAACACCTGGTGGTCACCCCATGCCAGGGAAACACCTAGGCAGCTGAATGGTCCGCAGCAGGTCACTGCCATTTACTAGTGTCTACCTCTCAACAGCGGAATCAGCTACAATCCAAAGGACCCCTAGCTGCAGATAAGCCTCACCTAATGCATTTCGGCCTCTAACTTACTAAAGAAGGGAGTCAGTTTCTTTTACGAGTAAACGCGAGTTTTGAAAACTGCCTGTCGAATGTAGCCAGGACTCTGGAGCCACTTAGATGACCCTGGTCCAAAGAAATGAAAACATTATTTTCTTTGGTTAGTCAATTTATCTCTCCTCTTTCTTAAACATTGTGTGTACACGTGTGTACTCATGCATGTTTATGAATGTATATGGAGGCCAGAGGACAACCTTGGGTGTCATTAGGCACCATCTACCTCACTTGAGGCAGTCTCTCTCGTCAATGCGGTTAATGGTTGGTCATCAAGCCCAGTAGATCTCCCTCCCTGCGTCTCTGAATGCTGGGATTATGACTGTGTGCCACCATGGCCAGTTTTTTCACGTGGGTTCTGTGGATTGAACTCATGTCCTCACACGTTTGTGCCCAGAACTTTGCCAATGAGTGCTCTCTCATTTCCCACCCCCACCCCTGGTGAGTTTTAAAAGTTAGACGAAAACCTCAGAATCTTTCCTGTAGATGATAATTTTACTAATTAGCCTACTATGAAACTGTGTCCAAGATGCTCCAGCTGGAAGATAGGTCTTTTTCCCACCATCCTTGTTACTCTGAGGGTACTGTCCATTAGCACAGGGCCAGAGACCACCATGCTCTGGGCTGAAATGCTGGGGGCCAGTTGCCTTCTGCACAGTAGCACTTGCCAGAAGTGCTCTGCACTAAGTACTTTCAAATAGGAGGCTAGGCAGAGAGCAAACATCGGAAGCACACTGAAAGGGTTGCACACTGGGCAGCCATGTTTGTGTGATTTCCAGGTCTTTCACCCAAGTGGTCTGATCTCCACTGGCCCCATCTGTGAGCATATTTCCTTTGAAGCTGTATTTACTGCTCATCCTGGAGATAGAGACTTGTCAGCCACTGTGATACAAGTGATGTCCTCTGTGGACCTGCCTTGCCCTGGGAGGATTGACAAAAGTGGTTGAAGCTCAGTATCTTTTGTGTTCAAGGAGAGATGACGACGATGATGATGATGGTGATGATGATGATGATGATGACGACGACGACTATGACAACAACAACAACAAGAACCTATCTTGTTCCTTTTATCTTATTTAAGGCTTGTTTGACTTGATTTGATAGTTTGAAATGTTTCAGGGACAAGTACCTGCTCCCATTGAGACATGTTTTAAAATGGGCAAAGCCACGTACTAGAAGCTTAAGTTC
>JADRCD010198433.1:0-11972 GCA_019843815.1 Montemys delectorum | reverse complement strand
GAGAGAGAGAGAGAGAGAGAGAGAGAGAGAGAGAGAGAGAGAGAGAGAGAGAGAGAGAGAGAGAAGTTGAGTCAGGAGAGAGGTGGGGAAGATCTGAGAAGAGTTAAGGGAAGGGAAAGAATATGATCAAAATATATTGTATGAAAAAAATCTTTTAATGTGAAAAAGATTTTCTTTCTATTCTTACATTTTTAAATACTTAAATATCTTAATTATTGAATTAATATACTACAATAACCAAATCTACTATAAAAATATAGAGAACAAATGAAAGGGTAAGAAAAATATTCAGTGACAAATATGTATATTTAAGTGTAGTATTCCTGAAACACTCTATGTGCTTTATAATAGTATTACCATTCATAGAAATATATAGTGGCAAGAAGCTTTTAACCATTTACAGTAACCAATGTAAAGGAAGCATTTGATCCAGTTCTGTGAAAGTGACAGAGTGAGCCATACTGCTAGTTTAACAAGCATACCAGGAAAGGAAGGCAAGTGCACAGAGCCTGAGGTAGGACCTACCATTTCAAGAAAGGCTAGTGTGTCTTCAACAAACAGGGAAACAATAGTGAGGAGTTTAGGAATGTGATAGTTCTTAACCCCAAAGTAAGAATTTGACTCTTACTCAAAATAACATAAAGACTTTAGATGATTATATTGTATTGAGCTGAGCAGTAACATGCTTTGATTTATATTGCAAATATTATTTCTGGATACTACAATAAGAAAAGATGGAAGCAAAAACCGAAGCAAGAAGCTCACTAAGTAGGAACTCAATTTTCTTACAGTTAATTGAGCAAGGGAAACCAAAGTGATAGGTCAGCTGGAAGTTAGGAAGGTGAAGAGATGAGTCCAAGGTTTATTGTTGTTGTTGTTGTTGTTGTTGTATTTTGGGGTTTTTTTGTTTTGTTTTTAATTTTATGTATATGAACATGCTACCTTCAGACACACCAGAAGAGGGCATCGGACCCCATTATAGAGGGTTGTGAAGTAGACATTAATTGAAAATGCTTGCTTCTGTCTCAATGTACTTTTTGAAAATAACATTTCCAGAACTTTTAACTTATTGGATATTTTATTTACATTTCAAATGTTATCCCCTCTGAAGGTCTCCCCTCTGAAAACCCCCTATCCCATCCTCCCTCCCCCTGCTACTATGAGACTCCAAGATTTTTGCTCTCAGACACTTAATGGAACTCCTCTACCTCACTAAAACGAGAAGTATATGAAGGGGAGACTTATAGAGAAAACAGAAGGACCTTCTCCAAGACTATGACATGTTTGAGGTGCCTGTTAGAAATCAGAGTGACAAAGAAGGAAACCTGGAGTTCAGGGATCCACAGTACTTCATGTAAATTCTTCCTCAAGGCTGTGAGTTTATTCTTTTGCCCTGGGGCTGGGCAGATGGATAAACAGAGTATTTCTTCCAAATGCTCTCCTACAGCACGTGCTATCACTTGAAAAATAAGTGGAGTCTGTCTAATTAGCAAAGATAGGTTCAAATGATGGTGTTTCCCAACACAGTGGGGAAAATATGATTTAGTGTCTGATTCATATATATATATATATATGTATATATATATACATATATATATATGAGTGTGTGTGTATGTGTGTGTATGTTGTATGTATATAATGTATATACACATATATTTACATATATATTATATATAATTACATATATTTGTATATATTTCCCCTAGTTCAAAAAAAGATATTTTATTAATGCAAACTATCCCTTGAAATAATATATGTCTATGTCAAGAAAACACATAATATCTACATAATTAGAGAAATTCCTCAGAAACTAGGCACAGTGGCGCACACTAATCCCAGGATTTGAGAGGCAAAAGTGCTAGTGCAAGTTTGAGGCCAGCTGGGCTACACAGTTACATCCTGTCTGGACCAACAGGACAGAAAAATAAAAGGACAGAGAAGAGGCATGATAGAAGGGGGAGAGAAGGAAGATAGGAAAAGGAGGTATCATAATTGCCCATTATTAGGTAGTTACTATGTATCAATACATATCTATGGTTAAGCACTAACATTATATCCAAGATGTTCCCAGTCCACAACAAGCATTAGCAGATTCAATCCTTACATTTATGCAATAAGATATTACTATTACTTTTGTTGTTGTTGTTGTGTTGTTTTGTTTTGTTTTTCCAGGGTTTCTCTGTGTAGTCCTGGCTGTCCTGGAACTCACTCTATAGAGCAGGCTTGCCTTGAACTTAGAAATCTGTCTGCCTCTGCCTCCCAAGTGCTGGGATTAAAGGTGTGTGCCACCACCGCCTGGTTTACTATTCAGTTTTTGGTAGGAGGATTTGCCCAAGGTTATAGAGCTTTTAAGAATGCTTAGAGTGGATGTCAATTGTTTTCTCCAGAAAAATAACTGAGTAGTGATACTTATGCTAATTTAGCTAGATTTAGCTATCCTACAATGTATTTACAGTGATTCAAAGATCATGCCACACCACCTACAAATACAACTTAATCTGTCAACATGAAATGTAATCTAGAATTAACAAAAGGAAAAGAATTTTACATGACATAGCTGTTACATGACAGGAGTAGAGTTCCATTCATTTATACTCAAACAATAGGAATATACACTGGGGCAGATACAGTTTAAAGAACTTATGAGATGTTTCAGGGGGCCAAATAATCTGACTTTCAAAATGTTTGCATTCTGGGGCTAAAGAGATAGCTTATCAGTTAAAAGCAATGGCTGCTCTTCCAGAGGACCCAAGTTAATTCCTAGCATCCACAGGATAGCTCACAATTGTCTGTAACTCCAGTTCCAAGAGATCTGATGCCCTCTTCTAATCTTCAAAGGTTCAGCCTGCGTCTGGTACAGAGACAGACATTCAGGCAAAACATTCATACACCAAAAAATAATAAGCAGAAAATTTTTTTAAAAAATGCATTTTAACAAGGCCTAACTTACAGTGTTCCCTGCTGTGCTCTCCAACAGAGAACCAGCGGGTGGAGAGATTATAGCAGGATGCTGGAGTTGGGAAATGTATGATGGAGGATGGAACTTAACAGGGGCAAAGTTAAGGTTTGAACTTAGTGCATCTAAAAAATTTACTGATGCTCATTTTATCCAGCCACATTTATAATGTGAGTTAGGCATTTAGGCTTACTTGTGGATGTAACTGCAAAATATACTGAGGTAAGCCTGGCCTTGTTTGCTGCTGTTATGTTTTCTTGATACTTGCTTTTTGTGTGTGTGTCTTAGTGTTCTATTGCTATGAAGAGACACCATGGCTACAGCAACTCTTATAAACTCTTACAAAATGAAACATTTAACTGGAGTTAATGGTCAGTTCAGAGGTTTAGTCTGTTACTGTCATGGTAAGAAGCATAGCATCAAGCAAGCAGACAGGTGCTGTAGAGTTCTATATGAAGATCACAGGCAGTAAGACGAGAGTACTAGACACTCTGGGCTTGATCATTTGAAATCATGAAGCCCACCTACAGTGACACATTTCTTTCAACAAAACCACAACTATTCCAACAAGGCCACACCTCCCAGTCCCTGTCAAGTAGCAACACTCCCTCATGACCAAGCCTTCGAATATATGAGTTTACAGGTACCATTCCTGTTTAAACCACCACAGTATGTCAATATTATTTATGTCTAGTATTTTTAAATATACTTTATTCTTTTGATTATTACTTTAAAGATGTGTATAACACAGGAAGAAAGCTACAGCACAAGGAGGCTGTAGAAACAAGAGGTCAAGGTCATCATCCTCAGTTTCATAGGGAATGTGAGATCAGCTTGAGATACTAGATAGATAAGCTGCGTAAAGGGAACAAGAAGGACTGAATGAAAGGAGGGAAGGAAAGGAGGGAGGGAGGGATGAAGGAAGGAATGAAGGCTCTATATACCTGCCAAAATGTAGAGAGTATGTTAGAATATGGGTGGATTACCTTTTTATAAGCCACAGATCCTTCCAGAAAGTAGCCAGTTATATATTTTTCTCTACAAAGGGATTACATGCATATGACATGAAAACTAAGAAACTGAAATGATTTATATGATCATAAAAATACTTTAATGTGTATATTGATCATATGACATGAAATAGCAGTAAAAAAATTTTCTTTTAAAGGTAATTAAATAATTTATACACAAAAGAACCTCTCTACACTTTAAAGAAAGGCACAAAATCTGCAAGCCAAAGGAAAACACTTATACAAAGCAAAAAGTAAATCATTCCTAAACATGCTGAACTGTTAAAGTCCAGAAGCTTCTTGAAAGTCCTTACAACTCATTCATTTCAGATAAGGATGAAGCTGTTTCAGCCTAGCTCTTCTTGACAAGCCAACCCTAATTGGACGGCTGCATGTCTTAAGAGGCTGTACTCTGGAAATCCCATGCGAAAAATGACCGCCTGCAAAGAGGACAACATAGTTTATAGACTGAGGCAAAAATTACCGATATGCTTAAAAGTCCTTATTCTAATCATGATATTAGCCACATATGCCAAGAATTTACATAACAATCACTTTAAATGCATTATTGTATTTAATCTTATTATATCAAGTTCGGCAGAATAGAAAGGCAAATACAAGAAAAATAGGAAACCTTTCTAAGGTATATAAAACCTACATAAGACAAATATTCCAGTCAAGAAATCTAACAAAAGAACAATAAAACCAAAAACTAATTTATATTTAAATCAACTTGATACTGTGTTTTATGCATGTCATTTTTCAGTTTTAAGGGAAGCAACTCTGACATGTTGTTAATAGTTATATTTGGTTTCTAAAGGAGATTTTTGTTGAATAGAATACAAGTATAATTATAGCTATGGATTACGCTGATTTTTAGTTTTATTTCACATCATATCACATCACTTTCCAAGAAATTCAATTGTTTCCAAGAGCTATATTTCTCCCTAGAATAGTTAACTTAGACAGGTAGATATGTTGTATTACCATTAAGAGGATTTTTTTCCACATAAACTATATAGTACATTTGTAAAACTCATAAGTTGGGCTTTAGTGAGTTAGTATGACTTTAATACTACATTATAGTAAAAACACTGTCATCAAGCTATTGTTAAATCTAACAAAACTGAACAGCATGACTTCAAGTTGAGCAAATTGCATATATCTATATAAACACTAATGAAACAGATTCCAAATTTAAACTACATATAAATAATGTTCCTGAAAAAAATAAAATAACCCTCAAAAAGTATAAATGTATTTTAATGCTCAATTTAACATTAAAATCATAAATTTAATGATAAGCAAAAGTTTCATTACTAGAGTTTTAGAAATCTTTTAAATGTAAAAATATACTCAACTGAGACAAATGATTGGTTCATGCTGATATTAGTATATTTGGTTATGTATTAGACAGTTTTAGGAATTTTATAAAAAATTAACTTCATTAAAAGATAATTTCCAAATAGAGTAAAATTAATCATTTATTTGAGTTCTTTTTCAAACTATGCTTTCCTTGTTTATATTTTAATATAATAGTGACTTATGGTAATTTTACAATGGGTGGAAAATTATTGCACTAATTTCCATCAATATTAGGTCTTTGTAAAATAATGACCTTTCTCATTATGCTATGTATTGAAACTATATTCCTTTGTAAAATAAATCACGGTCCTTTCTTATTGTTATATGCTTGATTAATTTATTGTTCACAGTTTTTATTGTTGGTGCATGCCTTTAATCCCAGCACTTGGAAGGCAGAGGCAGGTGGATTTCTGAGTTGGAGGCCAGCCTGGTCTACAGAGTGAGTTCCAGGACAGCCAGGGCTATACAGAGAAACTTGTCTCGAAACACACCCCCCAACAACAACAACAAAAAAAATCTAAGCATTCCAGAATACTTTGTGAAATTGCTCTTAAAGTCAGTATTTTATAGTATGTCATGATTAGCTGGGCATAGTGGTGCTCACCCTTAATCCCAGCACTGGGGATGCAGAGGCAGGTGAATCTCTGAGTTCGAGGCCAGCCTGGTCTACAGAATTTTCCTGGACAGACAGGGTTACTAAGAGTTTAGTCAACAGGCTAACAACATCTGTGTCTTCTATGAAATTGTTAAAAATGCAAAATCTTAGAACTTGACTACAATGTAAAAGAATCCTTTAATAAGATCTTCAAGAGATGCACAGCACACTAAAGTCAAAGCAACAGAGGCCTAAAGGACATATAAAATATCTGGTGAACTGGCAGCTGCCACATAGCAGGCAACAATGTAGATATGTGTTCCTTATCCTCCTTCTAGTCTACATCAAAATAGGTTCCTAAAGCCAGGCGGCCAGTGTCTTTGTGTCCAGCCTAACTTTTTAGACTCATGGAATATCAGTACCTCTATTATCATAGGAAAGAAGACACTACCTGTATACTTTTAAGCTTCCAAAGGCATCAATTAACCGTTAAGGTTAATTCATCATCCATTAAGACAAAGGGAAAAAGACAAAAGGCAAGACAAAATGAAGTTGCATTCTTCCGATAAAAAGAAGCATATATATTCTTGTTTCCTAATTTTAATCCTATTCTTATCTATACACATTTGTACAAGTTAGAAAAAATATTAGATTTTGCTTCATTCTTATATTAAAAACTTCTTAGATATGGATTATTGGCAACTGCTTAATTTCACTTTTGTTGTTTTCCTTAACAGCAATTAAGAATAAAAATAAGTATAGTAGTCATGTTCAAAAATCATATTAACACCTAAATAATAATAAATAATTTAGCTAGAGTATTTGAGCCTTGGTTTCTGATCTCAAACCTGTACCAGATTCTCCCATCAACACCTCCCTAGTGCTAACATTAAGGTATGAGTTACTATACCCAGATCAGTATTAATAAATTGTTTATATTTATAAAATATCTACATGAGAAGATACATAAAGGCAAAATGTATAGAACATAATAGGAATGACATTTCAAAAATGGAAATACCGTTGGGATTCTTTGATATTTTGTTGATTAATAGTATATACATGACAAATCACACATTAATAACACATCTTATCATTTAGATTATTGTCATACATAACTACAAATACTTAAGCATACTTTGTAGAGGACACCTTCAAGTATTACTCTCATGTTTAGCCAGTCTCTGCATATTGGAATTAGTAACTTCTTGATATTTTTCAAAGTATGAAATTTTTTATTTGTTTACAAACCATAGTAGTTTTATCATGCTCAAACAATATGGCAGACATCTTAAAACATACTCCAGAAAATAGCAAGAGATCTTACCTCCCTTCAATGAAGTTTCATTTTTACATTCATCAGGGGAAAAAGTAGTGCTTTTAGGTAAAGGTTTCTTATGATCTGAAAATAAACATTAACATATTACAACTCACTTATGACACTGCGTTGACTAGATGGTTAAAGCTCTTTCTAGAGAAAGTGACTTTTGTCTATAAATGCTAACAACATTGACAAACTATATTTTTATAAATTCTACCGTCAATTGACTCCTAGTATTTAGAAAAATTAAATAAGACTCCTGAGCTTTTTCTATATAAGTAACTTGTTTCCTTCAACTTCAGTTTATTGTCTACCATTTTAATATATCTTTGTGGGAAATAGTATGCATTAATGAACAGTCTTTTCTATTTTATTTGTTACCAAAATTATATATTTTCCTTACACAGGAGAAAAAAAGTGACTTTTTATCATGAGTAAGAAATTATAAGCCAAGCAATGGTTGTACATGCCTTTAATCACAGCACTTAGGAACCAGAGGCAGATGGATCTCTGAGTTTGAAGCCAGCCTGGTCTACAGAGCGAGTTCTAGGACAGCCAAAATCACACAAAAGCTGTCCCCAAAACAAAAACAAAAACAAAAAGCACAAAAGGAGATAAAATTGAAATGCCATACCTTCCCCAGGAGTAGAATGGAGTAATCCTTCCTCTGACCTTGGCCAACATTCATTGGGAGGTGCCTGTCTTCCATGAGTAGGTATTGTTTTCCAGTTAAATAAACTTTGGTGCCTTTTATGTTTGCTGAGGCCTGCTTGCACATCACTGGAGAAAACAGGCGCAACTCTTGTGTTGCTTTCAACCATTTCCAGTTTTTTTCCTATCTCCATTCTTGCCTCCTTATTACCATTACTTTCTCTAGAATAATTTTCTTTCCTATTGTTTGTTTCCATGGTACTCAGAATTTCATTTTCCTTACTAATTTCATGAAACATACGAAGTTCTTCAAGTACTAAATCAAATTTGTTCTTCATCTCAAAGTCTTTTGCTCCTGGCAGACTTTCTGTTGATAAACGTTTAGCAGTTAAGCCCTGAAAACATTTATTGTTCTCCCTACTTGAATCACTTTCAAATTGATGATTAGCATACAATGCAGACTCATTCTTTGGATGAAAATGCTTTGAATTAGCTAACTCACTTTCTTGCAAAATACCTCCATCCTCTTTTGTGCTAGTTCTATGATTTTGATTAACAGATTTAGTTTCTTCCACACTGATGCTCTTTCTCAGTAGTGAAGCTGACTGCACTGAGGACGTTCTGTCCGCTGTGGGGAAACTCTCCTCCTTCTCAGTATCAATAGCTTTACGAGCTTGACAACTATTTGAACCTTTTGTAACCTTCATTTCTTTCTTCAAAACAAAATCGTATGTTTTCTCTTCTATTTCACTTAACAAATTCTCCAAGCTGATCTTCAGAGTTATTGCCATAGCATTAATCTGGTCACTGTGCGATGTATTTTGGCTTAACAACGTGCACAGTTGTCTAACATTAAAGGCATCTTCAAATATAAACTTAAAAAGCTTAGGCTTCCATTTTCTTTCAGTATCTAAATCTTGATTGCACATACTACTTTCATAATATTTTTTATTAATATGTCCACGGTTATTCTGTGTAAATAGAGGATCAGACTTCACGTGTGTGTTGCCAATACCAAAACTATAATAATCCAAATTTTCCATATTTAGGAGTCGTTCAGCACATCTTGTATTCTCATATCTAGGTTCTTTTGTCAAAGAAAGTTCTTCCATGTTATCAAAACCCATTAAAAGGGGAACAATTTCACATAGTTTGTAAATTAGAAAACTTTTAGTTGTCATAGTAAGAGAATTAATATTTTGTTTCTTAGCCCATTGAAGAATGTGTTCCATTTTAAATAGCTTCCCTTCCTTTGCTGTACATTTTACATTACATTCTAACAGTCTTGAAGAAGTTAACATCTTTGATAGATACACAATATGTCTTTCCTTTATAATATTTTTCAAATAATTCAAATTCACTATATATTTGAAAATGCCTGATTCTGATTCCCCATCATCTCCATTTCTTATGAAAGAATCAAAGTTATTGAGCAAAGTAACTATATTGGTTTTCAGAATCATATTTAAGAATTCTGAAACACTATTTTGTGAATATTTGCACAAAATGCCACTCTTTTGAATATCAATCTGCTTTATACATGTTGAAATTTTATAGCAGATTAAAGTACTATCTTCTTTATTTGCTGAAATGTATTTTTGTACAGTATAACATCCCAGCTGTAGCACATTGACATTTTCACCTTTATCATTAAACCAAACAACTTTTATCATTAAAACAATTATTAAATTGGGGGAAGAACCCAGAGTTTCTATCATTGTATCCCTGACTTTCACACTGTGATAATCTCCTTTGTGTAAAAGGTCTGTCAGTAGTAACCTTGCCAAATTCAAATGTTCTCTATGTTTATTCATATTCTCACAAATAATCCTAATTTTTGTCATTCTCCTACAATTTTGCTTTCTTATTTTCAAACTAGATCTATTATAGTCCAAGCTTTGAGATTCTTGTCTTGTAGATATGTAATAGTCTTGATTCCTTTCTGTTCCCTCCCAATTTGCATCTTCTAGTGTTAGAGTGAAATTCTTTTTAGAGTCCCTTACATCACACTCTGTACTACTGTGCCTAGAGTAGTTTAAATTGATCAAGTCTATTTTCCCTTCAATGGTGAGTGACTGGTGGTTACTTTCAGAATAGTCAGAAAAATCATTTTCCACAGATAAATTTTTTTTATCATCCTGTAACTTTTGTTTCTTAGCATCAGGTCTATTTTGGAACAAGAAAATGTTTGTGAAATCCCTAACATATGCCACAATTTTGTCATTCTTTTCCTTTGCTATTTCCTTTAAATAGACAAAGGACATGTTGCTATTTAAATCCCTTAGAAACTCTGGGAAATTTTTTGTGATGCTATCTCTAAAATAGCTGAGTTTGGCACTTTCCAAGCGGGCCTGGTTTTGAAATTTTGATATTTTTAGTGTAGATGATGAAACGTTTTCTTTTTTCTCTGAGGTTATAACACTGTCAACTTTACATCTGTCCTTAATTTCATGTGATGCTGACTTAGTTTCCTCAGAAAATGTTACATCTAGAAATGCGTCTCCCGGCTGTCTCACCGAATTCTTTTCTTTCAGAATAGTTTCCTTCTCAGGAAGTTCTTCAGGCACCGGTTTGTCTCCTTGGCCATAGGGCATGGGGGCATTGGATGGAGCATGACTCACTTCTGCTTGGTCACCAAGGCCTTGCACACCCTGAGCCTCCCTGCCCCGCGGTCCTGCTTCACAAGACCTTCTTGGAGCCCTCGAACAACCTGTTCTTCCAAAGATTCCAGAGTGCCAGCAGCTGTGCGCCTGGAACGTTCTGTCGCGACATCCCAGGTCACACCGCTGCCTCCCACAGCCTAAGCTCCCCAGGTTCTTTGGAATGAGGAACGCTGTGAAGGGTCTGAGCGACCACTCCCAGGCTTTTTCTACCTCAGACAAGCGGGGGACCACAAGCAGCGGCCATCCCGCCTCAAAGATGCCGTCAGGCTCATTCAGACGCCGCCGCTTGCTGCTGGGGGACGCCGCAGCGGGGTCCTCAGGAGGCGGTTCTGAGGAGACAGGCCAGGCAGGCCCCGCAGGCCACGCGGGGCGAGACAGCGACATAGCGCTTGCCGGGACCGTCTGCGGGAGATTCCCGCCACGCTCCGGCCTTTTAAAGGGCGCGAGCGGGCTACGCCCCGCCCCCCGCCTCAGCCCTGGTCACACCTCCACCACGCCCCTCGAGGCCACACTCAGGCAAGTCCCCCATCCAGGTCCCGCCCCGCCCTGGTCACGCCCTCGACACGCCCCCCCGTAGCTCCGCCTCCACCTGTGTGTACCTGTGTGTCAAAGCCCGGAGCGCTCCTGACCGTTGCACCGAGTTGTAGCGCCGTTTTGAAGTCCGGAACGTGAGCTGTTCTACGCGTTTCGGGCCTTCCCTCCGTTCTACCGGAGGGAGAAAGTCGGAATCTGTGTTTTGAGTTTTGTGAGGGCAGTCTTTTTTTTTTTTTTTTTTTTTAAGTTCGAAAATCGATGCTTTCCTCTGAAGCGATTTTTCCTCAGGTTTTTTAATATTTTTGCTTTGAGGGGCTTTTTGTTTGTTTGTTTGTTTGTTTTCAGGTGGATTGCCCCATAAAACCCAATGGCTCTGTCAGCGCCACACCAAATCTCTCTGTAGACAGAAATAAAAAATAAATAAATAAATAAATAAATAAATGAAACATCCTACTTGTAGTTAAAATCAAACCCACTTCATTAAGTTAAAAATGTGGAGAAGGGGCTGTTACTTAACCATATTTAGGGAAAAGTGGACAGAACTTAGTACCTAGAAAATTATTTTTTCTTCAGTTAAGACTAGGACTAGATTTATTTTATTGTAGATAAGTTTACTTAGAAATAAAAATTACAGGTTTGAACTTCATTTAGTGTAAATAATCCTGTATGACTCATACTAAATGAATTTTTAATGCTCTTTTATATTTCCCTCAGCATTTAGAAAGTTTTCTTTACGATTTCTGGTCAATGCCAATTTTTGTAAATCCTGTAATCATGAAGGAGAAAATGATCTTTCAAATGTCTATTATTATATACATGTTTATTAAGAAACATGTAATTACTGTTAAGTGAGCATAAACCTTAGTCCTCTTGATGG
>JADRCD010198432.1:1139-13314 GCA_019843815.1 Montemys delectorum | reverse complement strand
AGTAATTGTCACTTCCTGTTGTTTTTGTTGTAAGAGGTGGAGTTAGGGTTGTGTGGATTTATTGAAAGATTACTTTCTTCCTTCTTCTAGCCTCTAGTTTTGCTCCTTATGTTGATGTTTTCCTTTGTATGGCTGGATTTGTGGAAAGATATTGTATAAATTTTCTTTTGTCATGGAATATCTTGTTTTCTCCATCTATGATAATTGAGAGTTTTGATGGGTATAGTAGCCTGGGCTGGCATTTGAGTTCTTCTGGGTCTGTATGACATCTGTCCAGGATCTTCTAGCTTTCATAGTCTCTGGTGAGAAGTCTGGTGTAATTCTGATAGGCCTGCCTTTATGTATTTCCCTTACTGCTTTTAAAATTCTTTCTTTGTTTAGTGCATTTGGTGTTTTGATTATTATGAGATGGAATGAATTTCTTTTCTGGTCCAGTCTATTTGGAGTTCTGTAGGCTTCTTGTATGTTCATGGGCATCTCTTTCTTTAGGTTAGGTACGTTTTCTTCTATAATATTGTTGAAGATATTTACTGGTCCATTACATTGGGAATCTTCACTCTCTTCTACATCTATTATCCTTAGGTTTGGTCTTCTCATTGTGTCCTGTATTTCCTGGATGTTTTGGGTTAGGAGGTTTTTGCTTTTTGCATTTTCTTTGACTGTTGTGTCAATGTTTTCTATGGTGTCTTCTGCCCCTGAGATTCTCTCTTCTATCTCTTGTATTCTGTTGGTGATGTTTGCTGATTTCTTTCCTAGGTTTTGTATCACCAGGGTTGTTTCTCTTTCTGATTTCTTTATTGTTTCTATTTCCATTTTTAGATTCTGGATGGTTTTGCTCATTTCCTTCACCTGTTTGATTGTGTTTTCCTGTAGTTCTTTAAGGGATTTTTGTGTTTCCTCTTGAAGGGCTTCTAGCTGTTTACCTGTGTTCTCCTGTATTTCTTTGAGGGTGTTATTTATGCCTTTCTAAAGTCCCATATCATTACCACGAGAAGTAATTTTATATCTGAATCTTGCTTTTCTGGTGTGATGGTGTGCCCAGGACTTGCTATGGTGAGATAATTGGGTTCTGATGATGCCAAGTGACCTTGGTTTGTGTTGTTCATTTTCTTACGCTTGCCCCCCACCATCTGGTTATCTCTAGGTCTACTTGCCCTTGCTAAATCTGACTGGAGCCTGTCCTTCCTGTGATCCTGGTTGTGTCAGAACTCCTCAGAGTCAAGCTGTCTCTGGGATCCTGGGATCCTGTGATTCTGGGATCCTGTGATCCTGGGTTTGTTAGAGCACCTGGGAGTGGGGCTTCCTCTGTGTGTTGTGGGACTGGCTGTGGAGCTTGCACCCAAGGTCTGCTCAGGGGACCAGCCCAGAGAGTCTGGAAGGAATCCAAGCTACTGGGCTGGTGGAGTTCCTTTGTTCCTGGTCCTTCTGGTCCCAGTTACTCCCAGTGTTGGGACAGATGGTGGGTCCTCCTCACCTCTGATCCTGGACACGTTAGAATGCCTGGGAGTGGAGCTTCCACTGGGTGTTGTGGGACTGGCTGCAGAGCTTGCACCTAAGGTCTGCTCAGGACACCAGCCCAGACAGACCGGAAGGAGCCAAGCCAGTGGGCTGGTTGAGTTCCTGTGTGTCTGGTCCTGCTGGTCTCAGTTACTCTCAGTGTTGGGACAAATGTTGGTTCAGAAAACAATTTTCTAAGCAGATGGTCTCAAGAAACAAGCTGGAGTAGCCATTCTAATATCAGAAAAAAATCAACTTTCAAACAAAAGTTGTCAAAAACATACGGAAGGACACTTCATACTTATCAAAGGAAAAATCTATCAAGATGAACTCTCAATTCTGAACATCTATGCTACAAATGTAAGGGCATCCACGTTCATAAAAGAAACTTTACTAAAGCTCATAGCACACACTGCACCTCACAATAATAGTGGGAGACTTCAACAGCCTACTCTCACCAATGAAGAGACCATGGAAATAGAAACTAAACAGAGACATAGTGAAACTAACAAGTTATGAACCAAATGGATCTAACAGATATTTGTAGAATATTTCATCCTAAAGCAAAAGAATGTACCTTCTTCTCAGCACCTCATGGTACCTTCTCCAAAACTGACCATATAATTGGTCATAAAACAGGTCTCAACAGATACAAGAAGATTGAAATAATCCCATACACCCTATCAGATCACCAGGCTAGTCTTAAATACCAACAGAAACAACAGAAAGCACACATACACATGAAAGCTGAACAAAGCTCTACTCAAAGATAACTTGGTCAAGAAAGAAATAAAGAAATTAAAGGCTTTTAAAAATTTAATGAAAATGGAAACACATCATACCAAAACTTATAGCACACAATGAAAGTAGTGGTATGAGGAAACCTCATAGCTCTAAGTGTCTCCAAAAAGAAACTGGAGAGAGCTTACACTAGCAGCTTGACACCACACCTGGAAACTCTAGAACAAAAAGAAACAAATATATCCACTAAGCTACATCTCCTTGTTTCCATTTCTGTTTTTTTTTAATTGGTGTGAGCATGTGTATGTTTGTTATAGATGCATATATGCCTATATGTATGGGCTATATATGTGTATATGCACATCTTTGTGTATGTTATAGATGTGTATATGCATATCTCTGTGTGTTATAGATGTGTATATGCACATCTCTGTGTGTGCTATAAATCCTGTCATGGTCCACTGCCCCACATACAATGTTTTTAATAAGTGAATATTTGAAAACATCTTCCTTCCATTTTTTCAACTGAAAGTAGCTTCCTTGTGTGGCAACACTACTCTTGCAGTTTTTTTTATTTGTTTGTTTCTTTGTTTGTAAAACAAAGTCTGTCTGTCAGAACTAGCAAGGTTACAGAAAAGGATCCGTTTTTGGATTTGCTTTATGCTGCAGACTAGGAGTAATGGATTAAAACAACACAAGACAAAACAAAGCCCTGAAATCTGAAGCCTGAAAGAAAAGTTGCAGTGCTACTTGGGTATACTAGGGAAGAATGTGAAGGAGTTAGCAAATAGTAAACTTTACATTCCCAGAGAAAATGGAATTTTACTGGACAAGAGAGGAAAGTATATTTTGTGAAGTGTTACACTAGGATATAAATTGAATTTCTGGTAATATTTTGTAAGAATACTTGTAATGACTGGAATTACTTTTGAACTGCTAGCTAGAGCTTGACTTTATTTTCTTATTGGTACTCCATAATGATCCTAGATTTGGGGGACATCAAGTTTAATATTGCTTCTGACTGCACAATGTTCAGTCTAGACTTCATACGGGCAGAAACTGTGCATCTCATCATCTAAACTGTGTCTAGGTAATTGTGTATACTAGTTTTTGTGAAGAAGACAAAATATATTGTGTTGAGATGCATGTGTAGTGAAGAAATGTGGATTCTTCTTGAATGCAGTGAAGAGATACTGAATGTTATTTTTTAATAAACAAATAACTGAATTGTCTTTGCTTTAAAGCTGATGCCTACAGAAACAAGATGGAAGTTTATTTGAATTGGGAAGAGACTGGGATTGAGGTTTTGATGATGAGTAAATAGAAACGTATGCAGAGAACACAGTCTATAAGAATGAGTGCAAGTGGTTAAACACAAGAGTTATTACTGTGTGTGTAGAGCTGTAAGGGCTGGTGTCTGACCACTGACATCCCAGGAAAGCTACTTTCTGACCTTTGTATCTGTCTGAGAAAGTTTGTCACGCTTGAGTTTGGGGTAAGTAAATGGGTATAAATGCTGAGACTAGGTCATGTGTTAGAGGAACTGATAACATCCATGTTCTATATCTGAGAAATTAAAATGATGACATGGACATTAATTGAGGTAGATGCACAGACTGAAAAGAAGAGGTGAGATAAAGATGAAAATACTGTGTTTTGTTTCAAATACTCTGATTTACATGTTTTGTATCACAGCCATACGATATGTGCAGAGCATATCTGATGAAAAGCAGGAAAGGAATTCTGAGAATGATTTGAGTTGAACTGATTATGAGAAGCATAAGAATAATGTTTCTGAAAGGCTAGCACACAGATCATCTGAGAAGCCTGGCGTGTGGAGCTGTAATCATCAAACTACATTTAAATATTTCTAACTGAGCAGATAAGAGAATTGAGGAAAATCTATAATGCTGGGAAAACAGAATGGACTTGAATCTGGATCCTGGAGAAGCTAAGGGAGGCTAACCATTCTCACAAGAAGATAGCAGCATCCATGTCCAAATCCTTATTGAGTATTGAAGGACAGAGAGATATAAGGGGATTCATGTCTAATATTTTCAATCACTCTCGGGAAGTAGGTATTCAAGCAACCTGTCAGAAGGATTCTGTGCCAGGTTTAGAGTACCACAGAAAATAGACATTAATCACGTGTTACTTTTTTATGTTTCTAGAACATTAGAAGCTGTAGACATCTTTGAAGCTCTCTGGTGAATACTAATCCTATAAAAAGAAAATATTAAACATAATTTCATCTCCTCTCAATAGGTTTGCTGGCATCTGTGATCACCTTGCAGTCTGAGAAACAGGTACCTTGAGTATATTTCTTAGGGAGTTGCCATTACCATCAGGTTGTTTTCTCCAAGTGATAATTGGTCTTTTGTTAATTTCTTTCTTGTCTATGACATTTTACAGAGAGTTTTCTGTTGCAGTCCTGGGTGAGTGAGTATTCAGGCAGAAGCAGGCATTGCTCCAGGCCAGGATGTCTGCAAACTGTTTCTTCCCAAAATGTCAGAGCAGCTGGCAATCAGGCTCATCATGAGTCATTTTAAGAGGACAATTCTCTGCGGATCAGATCAAAGTCAGATGATATTATTTTAGACAAACAGCCTGGATCAAAATCGCCATCTTGTCCCTAGGAGCATTCTATGTCAAAACAAACTGTAATTGTATTTTACCTCCAGCTAAGGAAATCCTTCCCATAGACCATTCCTTTATTTCATTCCATGTAGAACACAAGTTCCAGATTGAACCTGATATTTAAATGATAGATGTTACCATCATCAATGTACTGCTGAAAATCTGAGAGAGATTTGATCTAATATATATGTTTTACTTTGTGTGTGGTTAAATAAGTTCTATTTTGGTTTAGGTGTCAGTGCTTCAACAATGAACATACCATCACCACTTCCAAGAACAACAAAACAACAACAACAACAACAACAACAACAACAACAACAACAACAATTCCAAAATACCCCACAAAACCCAACAGCAACAACCATGCTTTAAAGAAGAGAGAAGTATAGCTTTCTCCAAGTATGTCCTTTAGTGTATGAGCTTCTTAGATTCCTCTGGCACTCATCCACTGACAAGGTCAACTGGTCCTTACCCATAGTCATATATAGCAGAGGTTATACTGTAAGCAGTATAAGAGAAGGATGGATAAAGATGAAAGTGGGAAAGAGATGCATAATGGAAAGTGCTTCAACTCTCCTACATTAATGTGTATGTGAAAGAGAGAGACAGAGAGATAGACAGAGACAGAGAGGTAGAGTCTGAGCAAGCAAGAGATAGAGAGACAGAGAGAGAGAGAGAGAGAGAGAGAGAGAGAGACTGAAAGACAGACAGACAGACAGACAGACAGACAGACAGACAGACAGACTGAAACAGAGACAGACAGAGAAACGGAGTCTAATAGAGAAACAGAGACACAGAGCTGGTGAGGGAGAGAAAGAGAGCAGAAAGAATGAATAATTTAGGCAAGTGCCCAGTATTTGTTACATGGACACTCAAGTATAAAAAATGATGAGAGATACTTCCCTTTGTCTAGTGTTCATCTGTTGAATTAAAATGTGGAGATTTTACTACTCAGTTGTGGTACAAAATCTTGCCCCCATAGCATGTATCTTTCTGTAACTCTAGGGAAGGGGAGATTCATAGGAGTACACTGTGAAATCATAACCTAATGGAGCACAGAGGAGAAGGAAGAGTTTCTTTTTTTTTTCTTTTAGCATTTTATTTTATTTTATTTTTTTAGATATTTTCTTTATTTACATGTAAATTTCTCCTTTCCCAGGTTCCCCTCCAAAAACCAACCAACCAAACAAACAAACAAAAACAACAAGAACAACCTCCTTTTGCCTCCCCCCTCCCCATGCCTGCCACCTCACCCTTTCCCACTTATTGGCCCTGGCTTTCCCCTACACTGGGGCACAAAACCTTCACAAGGCCGAGGTCCTTTCCTTCTATTGATGATCGAATTTGCAATCCTCTACTATACACATGCTGCCAGAACATTCAGTCCCACTATGTATAGTCCTTGATTGGTGGTTGGGTTCCTGGGAGCTCTCAGGGTACTAGTTAATAATTGTTGTTTGTCCTAAGGGGCTGCAAACCCTTCAGCTCCATAGAACCTTTCTCTAACTTCTTCATTGGGGACCATATACTCAGTTCAATGAATGGCTGTGAGCCTCTACATCTGTATCAGTCAGGTATTGTCAGAGCCTCTCAGGAGATAGCTATATGCTTGTCCTTCCTTCAGTCTCTGCTCCATAGTTAATCTCTGCAACTCCTTCTGTGGGTATTTGGTTCCCCTTTTTAAGAAGGAATGAAATGTCCACCTTTTGGTCTTCCTTCTTCTTAAATTTCTTGTGCTTTGTAGGTCGTTCTTCCTGTATTCCAAACTTCTGGGCTAATAACCACTTATCAGAGAATGCATACCATGTGTGTTCTTTTCTGATTGGGTTACCTCAGTCAGGATGATACTCTCCAGATCCATCCATTTCCCTAAGAATTTCATAAATTCATTGTTTTTAATAGCTGAGTAGTACTCCATTGTGTAGATGTACCACACTTTCTGTATCCATTCCTCTGTTGAGGGACATCTGGGTTGTTTCCAGTTTCTGGCTATTATAAATAAGGCTGCTATGAACATGGTAGAGCATGTGTCCTTATTACATGTTGGAGCATCTTCTGGGTATATGCCAAGGAGTGGTATAGCTGGGTCCTCTGGTAGAACTATGTCCAATTTCCAGAGGAACCGCCACACTGATTTCCAGAGTGGTTGTACCAGTTTGCAATCCCACCAGCAGTGAAGTAGTGTTCCCCTTTCTCCACAACCTCTCCAGCATCTGCTGTCACCTGAGTCTTTTATCCTAGCTAATCTGACTGGTGTGAGGTGGAATCTCAGAGTTGTTTTGATTTGCATTTCCCTGATGACTAAGGATGTTGAACATTTCTTTAGGTGCTTCTCAGCTATTTGGAGTTCATCAGTAGAGAATTCTTTGTTTAGCTCTATACTCCATTTTTTAATAGGGTTATTTGGTTCTCTGGAGACTGACTTCTTGAGTTCTTTGTATAATTGGATATTAGCCCTCTATCAGATATAGGGTTGGTAAAGATCTTTTCCCAATTTGTTGGTTGCCTATTTGTCCTATTGACAGTGTCTTTTGCCTTACAGAAGCTTTGCAACTTTAAAAGGTCCCATTTGTCAATTCTTGATCTTAGAGCAGAAGCTATTGGCGGTCTCTTCAGGAAACTTTCCCCTGTGCCTATTTGCTCGAGGTTCTTCCCCACTTTGTTTTCTATTAGTTTCAATGTATCTGGTTTGATGTGGAGGTCCCTGATCCACTCAGACTTGAGCTTTGTACAAGGAGAAAGGAATGGGTCGATTTGCATTTTCCTACATGTTGACCGCCAGTTGAGCCAGCATCATCTGTTGAAAATGCTGTCTTTTTCCCACTGTATGGTTTTAGCTCCTTTGTCAAAGATCAAGTGACCATAGGTGCATGGATTCATTTCTGGGTCTTCAATTCTGTTCCATTGATCTACCTGCCTGTCACTGTACCAATACCATGCAGTTTTTATCACAATTGCTCTGTAGTACAGCTTAAGGTCTGGGATTGTGATTCCACCAGAGGTTCCTTTATTGTTGAGAATAGTTTTGGCTCTCCTGGGTCTCTTGTTATTCCAGATGAATTTGCAAATTGCTCTTTATAAGTCTCTGAAGAATTGAGTTAGAATTTTGATGGGGATTGCATTGAATCTGTAGATTGCCTTCAGTAAGATGCCCATTTTTACTATGTTAATCCTGCCAATCCATGAGCATGGGAGATCTTTCCATCTTCTGAGATCTTCTTCGATTTCCTTCTTCAGAGACTTGAAGTTCTTGTCAAACAGATCTTTCACTTGCTTAGTTAGAGTTACACCAAGGTATTTTATATTATTTGTAACTATTGTGAAGGGTGTTGTTTCCCTAATTTCGTTCTCAGCCTGTTTATCCTTTGTGTAGAGGAAGGCCTCTGATTTGCTTGAGTTAATTTTATATCCAGCTATTTTGCTGAAGTTGTTTATCAGGTTTAGGAGCTCTCTGGTGGAATTTTTGGGGTCACTTAAGTATACTATCATATCATCAGCAAATAGTGATAATTTCACTTAAGGAAGAATTTCTTTAGCTAGAACACAAAACTAACTTCATGTATCTAGTCAGAAGACATAATTCTTTACCATAACACATCTAAATACAAATTACTTACTTGTTTGGACTTGAGGCTGGCCTTAGCTATACTCTTCTCGGTAGGGTCTTAAGCTGTCGTGATCAATGGGGCTTTGAAAGGACAGTCAGTTGGCTGCCTCTCATTTGCTAGTGAGTCAGCTTCTGCAGGAAGCTGGATGCTAGCTGTGTACTGACAATTTTGTGCACATCACTGTCAGCCTGGATATATATATTCTGTAGCTTCTCACTTCCCCTGATGGATCTAAAGAAGCCAATGCTTAGTATTTTGATAGCAATGAATCTGGAATAAGGAATGAAATATTCTTTCTGGAATGGGCCCAATATTCTGTGTCACTCAGTACTCTGGGGAAATAAAATACCCTTAAAATCCCTAACAATTTTGACAGAATTAAGTAAGAATTAAATCAATATTTAATAATCAGATTCTATCACAGCATGTAGAAAGCTTGATAGGAAAATAATTTTGTGATATTTGCTACATTTTATCAAGTTACTTGAGTACTCCTCAGTATTTAGCCCCCTGCAGTTCTAATGGAAAAATCAGTCAATATTCATCAATTTTTGTAAAAGACATAACGATTAATGGAGAAACAAATGTCCTTGACACCCTATTATCTAGCACTTTGTTGTTTCATCATAGATGGTCCTCAGTCCTTCATATGGGTTTTCTGTTGACAAATGAAACAAGAGTTGGAATGGGGCAGGGCAGGGAGCACAATCTTATAACACTCAACTTGGTGTTGATTATATTTCTGATTCTGCTTGGCAGACTGGCTCACCACAAGGACAGGCACTTCTTCCTATCTCTACTGCTGAACAGCAGTAAGATAACCACCAACATAGCAAATGGCAGGGCTTCCTTCTTTCATCACTCATCCCTGCCTTCCTGTCTATCCCCTTCCCTCCGTTTTCTCTCCACCTCTCTTGTTCTATTGGATCCTTCCCATTCCCTCCTCTCCTTCTCTTTTTCTCAACTTTTAGATCACCTTTACTTTCTTTTCCTTTCTTCTTTCTTTTCCTGTTTTCCTCAACCTTCATCATGAGGAACACATTGCACATTGGTGAGTTAACCACTTCCACATAAAGGGAAATATGAGATAAATTTGAGATATAGTCTCAACCTTGGTGTGGTACACAACAGTATCCTCAGCACTCAGGAAGCAGAGGCAAGACAACCATCTTGGATTTCTAGTCACCCTGGATTACACAGGATTATATAGGAGCATCCAGGCAGGTCTAGAATACATAATAAGACCATATCACCAAACAAAACAAAAGAGAAACTCAACATTTGAGATCTGAACCTTTAAGTTATGGATTCATTAACAAGAAAGACTGCCCAGGCAATTGAAAAGAACTGAGTCAGATATTAAATCCAGAAAGACAAATAGTCACACATTCTACATGAATAGTGATGAAATAAGGCTTGCTTGATTTAGTGCAAAGACAAAGATAAGGTTTGCTTGATTTAGTGCAAAGACACAAACCCTCCAGTCAAGGCTGGATGAGGCAATACAGGAGGAGGAAAGGGGTCCCAAGAACAGGCAAAAGAGTCAGAGACAGACCCTACTCCCACTGTTAGGAGTCCCACAAAACCTACCGAACTATACAACTTCAGCATCTACATAGAGGACTTAGGGCAGACATATGCAGGTTCCATGATCGTCGGTTCAGTTTCCGTGAGCCCCTATGATTTCTGGCTAGTTGATTCTGTGGGCTGTGTTCTTTGTCCTCTACCTTTCTGGCTTCTATAATTCTTCTTCCCCATCTTCAGTGAGGCTCCCTGAATTCCAAGGGAGGAAACTGATAGAGAGCTCCAATTTGGGCTCTCCCTCTGCCTAATGACACACTTAGGTTTTACTAGTAACAATTTTTGAGCTTTGAAGTTCAATAGATGTAAACTTATAAGTACATAAGTATATAACTGGCATTAAATATTTTTTTAAAAGACATTAATGAGGAATGTTCTTATATGTGTATATATTATATGTTTGTTTATTTATTTAGTTATTTATTTAATTTATATACATATTCATCTTCACTTCCAAATTATTCATTTGTTGGTGAATTCTACTCTTTTTTGGCTAATTCCATCTCACGCACCCAGGATATAAATATATTCAATGTGGACACAAACTCTGAAAACTCTTGAACTTGTCAAATGTTAAAGCTAGAGAGTGATTCTCAATCATACAGCTAACAGACGGGTTCTCTGAGAATATATAACTAGGATTACCCAGTAATGTTCTTATAGTTTCTCACTGGTCTACTGATGAACTGGGGAGAGTGGTCTTTACGTAAAGTTCTCTGATTGTTTCAAGCCACAGTGACCAGTGACATTTGTGTGCTGTGGGTGAAGATGTCTGTATACACTCCAGAAGAATTTAACAAATGCTATCTTGCTGTAAGAGTCCAAGTGAAATTTCAAGCCACTCTCTGCCGCTCCTGCATGGCAGGACCAGCCAAGAATACACTGTTCAGATGAACATAAACAGGATTTGACCCTTTCTAGTTAAATTCAACACACATTCTTTTGTCAACTTTCTATTTTTAGAAACTACGTCAGATACTGTGGGAGGAACAGATTTCTGAGTATAATCCTGGGACATCTGTGGCTTCACAGTAGAGGAAATAGATAGTAGATTAAAATAATATATGAGAAAACATGATATAGTTATGGATAATTTCCAGAAGAATCAGATAAGAAATGATTGTCCCCGAATTAACAAAGAGAAGGGCTGATCTTGGATTTGACAGATGATGAAAGCAATGATAACAGACATGATATATGTGCCTCAGTCTCCTTTTCAGTTTCACCCTTAACTTGCTCTAGCGATTTCACCAGCACATTCCAGTTTCTTATCTCCAAAATGAATTATTTTGACTTCATGGTTTTCAACAGTCTAACAAAAAATGTGTGACTGTCTAATGAAGTTCAGGGGAAATAATGAATGAGATGTACTTTTCCTTAAGGGCCTCTCAACATGTTCAAGGTTAAATGACAAGAAAACAAATAACTAGAATTAAAGTAGTTTCAGTGAAAAACCTGACACTAGCATTGCCTAGACACATGACATATGTGATCAGGTCAGATTTAAGTTACAACAGCAGCGATTAAGATGTGGAGGAGAAGGAAGAGGAAGAGGCAGAGGAGGAAGAGGAGGAAAACTGCAAAACCAAAAGTAGCATTTTGTTTGCATAGTGCTCGCACTATTTACATCATTCAAAATACTCTGCCCATATTTAATGGAAGACAGTAAAGCTTAGACACATTAGGCAATGTGTTCAACTAAAGCACTAAACCCAGACCCAGAATCCTCAGTGTAGGTTCCACCCTGTGTTTTGTTCATAACTATGATTTCATAGAGCAGTCAAAGCTTTGGCAGGCTGAAAACAGGAAGAGAGCAGGGTAAATGTTATCCACCACTGTAATACTGACAACATCTCCAGTACAGCCACAGAAACTAGGAGAGTTAACACTACAGACCACTTCTTGGGAAGTGGGCATAAGGATGAGGTATATAGGCTTTGCTAATGAAACCAACAGTCCACCTACCAAAACTGGAGTTCAAATGAAGAAATAACTTTGAGGAACAGGAAGCACAAGCCTTGGCAGAAGATCAAAGACAAGAGAAACTACATTAGGGAGCTCTGACTCTCTCTCTCTCTCTCTCTCTCTCTCTCTCTCTCTCTCTCTCTCTC
>JADRCD010198431.1:0-11434 GCA_019843815.1 Montemys delectorum | reverse complement strand
TACCCAGAGGCATGTTTCCGTGGTGATTCTAAATCTAGTCAAGATAACAATGAAAATTAACCGTCACACCAAGAATGACTGCAAATTTTAGTAAGAAAGAAAATTTATACCTAAGAATTGTACTTGTGAATGATCCCTAGTTCTCATTTCATGGTATTCCCTTCCTCAAATCCATCTAGTATGGTCTTTTAGTGTATTGGGAAATTTGCTGACTTATTCATTCATTCAACAAATATTTATTAAACATTTACTATAAGCTGTACTCTGCTTTAGATGATAGCAAATGAACTAGAGAGTAAGATCCTACCCTCTGGGTTTTGTATTTAAGTCAGAAGGATAGACAGCTAGGGCTTGAGTGGGTAAAATTAGAGATTATCTCATCTGGGTTGACACTAAGTGTACTCTTTCTTGATTCAAGACCCAAGAGGACTTCCAGACCATTTCTACTTTGTTCACAATTTATTCTCTTTGAACTTTTCTCTAGTAACCTGCTGGTATGTTGGGGAAAGGGGTATGTTTGTGTGCCTATCTGTCCCCAAAGTGCTGCTATTACAGACCCATCACCATGTTGCGTTTTTTTAGGTGGCTTCTAGGGACCAGTATAAAATTCCTTATGTTTATAAGACAAGTACTTTACTAACCGAGCCATTTCCTCATTTCTGGGTTATTGACAAAGAATCATGCTGACCAGTTCTTTGGAATCTGAATCTACCATCAACTAATGAACAACTATGGTCTGACTTTTAGGCTTTGAACCTGTGTCCTAATTTCAAGATTTATGATATGTAGTAGACACACTTGCATTCCAAGGAAGGGAATCACCTGTGGTGATGGGGGATGAGTATAAAAGGGAATGGAAAATTATTTCATCATCCATATTGCCTATACCTTAGTGCTTTCAAAACCTTATAGAGCAGTGGTTCTCAACCTTCCTAATGTTGTGTTCCTGATGGTGTGGTGACTGCCCACCACAAAATTATTCTGTTGCTACTTTAAAACTGTAATTTTGCTACTGTTATGTATCCATAATGTAAGTACCTGATATGCAGGATCTCTGATATTTGACCCTGTGAAAAGGTTATTCGACCTCCAAAAGTGTCATGACCTACAGGTTGAGAATCACTGGTATAGAGCAGCAGCTTAGTAATATTTAAGATAGGATTTTATAGTCCTGGATACCCACTTTCTCATGCTTTGTCCATCTAACATTTATATCTCCCAAAGGAGACTAGTCTACCACATCTTTAATCTTCTAAAACAGAAGATTCCTATTGGGCAGAATTTTGCGTCAAGCCAGGTTCTTGGTTCTTAATCTCCAAGTTTAACCTATATATTGTCTTGTGGTTTTTCAAGACAGGGTTTCTCTGTGTAGTCCTGGATATCCTGGAATAAATTCTGTAGACCAGGATGGACTCAAACTCAGAAATCCCCCTGCCTCTGCCTCCCAAGTGCTGGGATTAAAGGCGTGCGCCATCACTGTCTGGCACCCTATATATTGTCTTTAATGAGGTATTGAGTCCTGGTCTGGAGAAAAGGGGTTGGTTTCATGTCTTATCTGGCTGTTATACTCGTATATTTGAATAGGGTTCTGGAGACAGTTACTTTTCTTCAGAGGGTAACTGAGGGGTTCTAGGGTTTGTAGGCTTCTCTTTAGACACTTATTTTACATGATAATAGACTAGCAAGATGGTTGAGACTTGTCAAAGATTCAACCTATCTTTCT
This sequence comes from Montemys delectorum, assembly GCA_019843815.1. Lineage (NCBI taxonomy): Eukaryota > Metazoa > Chordata > Mammalia > Rodentia > Muridae > Montemys > Montemys delectorum. The sequence goes on along the minus strand of JADRCD010198431.1, from coordinate 9,711 downwards.
CCTGGTGCTGCATCTAGTTGTATTATGGTAGAACGGCTGGCTCTCTTCCTGTGACTCCATGACAACAGGCTCCACAGTCCCATCCTTCTACCTTTGATGCTTAGTTGGGAACCTGATACATGGCAACTATTGCACAGGTATCTGATCTGGGGACTTCTCAACTCCTCCTGAAAGGCTTCCTAGAAAAGGTGTTATATAAATAGGTTTCCTCCTCACACTCGCCCACCTGTCCCAACCCTTTCTTTTTCAGCACACAGATCATCTTTCTTCTCTGCTACTTCATAGAGTACCATGGTTTACTTAGCCAGTTCCCTTTGGTGGATAACATCATACTATAACAGTAATGATGAGCACAGCCGCACACCCAGTTCATGCTTATACACTCTTGATGAAGCCTCTACAATCACTCAGATTAGATTGTCAACAGGTCAAATGTTCAGTAACATGAAGCAAAACTTCTTTGGACAAAGCCAGTATACCCTTATGGGATGTATATTTATCTCATTAAAATAACTAAACAACTCCAAAGATTAACCTATTTGTTTTTTTTTTTAAGATTTATTTATTTACTTTATGTATTGAGTACATTGTTGCTGCCTTCAGATACACCAGAAGAGGGCATCAGATCCCATTTCAGATGGTTGTGAGCCACCATGTGGTTGCCGGGAATTGATCTCAGGACCTTTGGAAGAGCAGTCAGTGCTCTTAACCGCTGAGCCATCTCTCTAGCCCATTTCTGTTTTTAAAATGTATATATCTACCGAGCGGTGGTGACGCATGCCTTTAATCTCAGCGCTTGGGAGGCAGAGACAGGTGGATTTCTGAGTTCGAGGCCAGCCTGGTCTACAGAGTGAGTTCCAGGACAGCCAGGGCTACACAGAGAAACCCTGTCTCAAAAAACAACCAAAAAACAAAAAAAAAAAAATCACAAATTATTGTATCTGTATGTATACACAAACATACACGACAAGTATAAAATAAAACTGTCTGAGGAAGGTACCTATGCAGTGCTCTGTAGGTTTCCATTATTTTGTCTATTTTTTGTGTTTTCCAATTTTTACAATAGTATGTGCTATTTCTGTAGTATAGACTTTTCATTGACAATATCAATTCAAAGTCCAGTGGTGGTGTCACAGGCCTTTATTTTCAGCACTGGGAAGGAGAAGCAGGCAGATAGATCTCTCTGACTTTGAGGCCAGCCTGGTATACAGACCGAGTTCCAGGACAGCCAGGGATTACATAGAAAAACCCTAATGGAGTAGGGGTGGAGGTAGAAAGAAAACCAATTCAAGCAAAGTAGGACTCCTTCCTCATCTGCATGTCTGTACAGTGCCTCTGTGTGCTCACAGAGCACATCTCCGAAAATTCTCCTCTGCAGTCTGCCTGTCACTAGCCACTCCTTTCCTATAATTTAGACTGCATTTTACTCTTTCACATTACATGGTAAATCAGTTGTTGGTCTATCAGTCTCTGCTGTGTGAGCTCTATTTAGAGTGAGTTTCATTATATTTTCAGGGCTTAAAACAGTATATGATGCATAGGAGATGCATAAGTGGTGAGTGAGTAAATGACTTCACTGTGTTACAGACTGAAGAATTTCATATCTGCATTAGTAAATTGTTATAGACACCTTAGCACCAACCAGAGTTTACATGTTTTTGTTTGTGGTTATTCGTTTGTTTTGTTAAAATGGCTTCAATAAGGAGATTTTTACATTTTGCAATTTAAAAGACTTAAAATGTTACTAGTTTATGAGTTTCTGAAGATTGTAAGATGTAGTCACTTTCAGAAATGAGATCTTTTGGAAGGTGAATCTGTAGAGGCTCTTAAGCCTTAAGGCCAGATGAGACTCAGTCTAGAAAGATGTGCTTTTTGTTGTATGTGTTTCTCTGAAGCTTCTAGGGCATCACTATTAGACACGTTCATACTTCTGAACAAACAGTTTTGTGCCAGGTGGGTAAATGAAGGTCTCATATCAGTTAAGGTCAAATTTTACTACCAACTAAGTCCTGACATGAAATACATGGGATAGAAATTAAGTTTTTATAGCTTTTGGGATATTAGAATTTCTTATAAGAAACATTCTGAAACTATTAGCAAGCTTCATTCAGCTTTTACTCCCTGGCCATTTGTAGGATTTTGAGAAAAATAAGTTTGTTTTCATAGCTTTTCTGGAACTAAATGGGTAGTAATTAAGAACATGGGCTTATTAGGTGAGGTGATACATGCAATTAATTCCAGATGCACAGGAGGCTGAGGCAGAAAATGGCAAGTTTCCAGCTGACCTAACAACTTAATACCCTGTCCAAAAAAAAAAAAGCCAAGTATGGTGGCACCTTCTTTTAATTCCTGTACTTAGGAGGCATAGGCAGGCACATCTCATTCAAGGCTAGCCTGGTCTACATAAGTGAGATCCAGGTCAGCCAGGATGACCTAGTAAAACTCTTATAACTTGAAGAAAAAAAAAAAGGAAAAGGAGCAGTAGTATAGCTCATTAGTAAGACACTTGCCTCCAGCAAGGGCTTCAGGACTGAAATGTGTAAACTGAAGTCAGGTTCTTCCATAGGTGAAGTACCACCTCAGGCCAGATTTACTATTCAGTGACGCTTGGGAGCAGAGAGCTTTCCAGAAAAGCCTATGAGAGGAGAACAACCAGCAAGTACTTGGAAGAGCTGACACTTTAATCTTGTTCCATCCCCTGGATTTTGGGTGGTTCACTTGTTTTTGTTTTTTGTTTTTATTCCTACATAAGTTATCTATAGAGGGCTTCTCTTTCTCTTTCTTTCTTTCTTTCTTTCTTTCTTTCTTTCTTTCTTTTTTTTTTTCTTTTTTTCTTTTTTTTTTTTTTTTTTTTGCACGGGGTTTTCTGGAACTCACTCTGTAGACCAGGCTGGCCTGGAACTCAGAAATCTGCCTGCCTCAGCCTCCCAAGTGCTGGGATCAAAGGCGTGCACCACCACTGCCCAGGGGGCTTCTCTTTTTCTAAAGGTCTAGCATAGTGGTTCTCAACCTTCCTAGGGCTGTGACCCTTTAATACAGTTCCTCGTGTTACTGAGGCCCAGGAGGTGGTTCTACAGACGCATGCTAGAAGCTCACTCTCAGGAAACCTTCACGGGTACAAGTATACTATTCTTGATACAAATAATTTGAGTCCTGTTTTCTCAAGTGTGTGGTCAAATATCTAATGGATGATCACAGGGGAGATCCTTGACAGAAATTATTCAGCCTTCTAGTGTGGGGAAGATCCTTAGCTGAGATGTGTTCAAACTTCCATTGCATCATTTTAGACAATTTTGCTTTTGTTATCAGTTGACAATATTAAAGATTTGGTGAGAAAATATTTTACATGTAATAATTGCCCTCATTAATTTTTTTTATTAGTCTTCTGGTTAAAACGACATCATTTTACACAAGAGTATATATCATTTTGGAGCTAAGCTGAAGAAGTCAGAATCCCTCTGCTGACCCCTATTTGATGTTTTCCTGGAAAAACGATTGACTGCCTTCAACTAGGGGAAATTTGAAGGCTGAGTACAATCTTATGATTAAATATTGGTAAGTCTGTTGGTTCTGTCTTTAGAAGTACTTTTAAGTGCACTATGGAGCCTATTGCCATTTTTGTACATAATTAGTAGAGTAATGTCACAGAATATCTTTGGGAGCTTGTTTATAAAAGTCTATAAAAGTTAATAGGCATTAAATTAAAAATAAAATAAACAGCCAGTTGTGGTGGTGCACACTGTAAACCGCACTCTAGAGGCCGAGGCAGAGGGGTCTCTGTTAGTGCCAAGCCAGCCTGATCTGCAAAGTGAGTTCCAGGACAGCCAGGGCTATATACAATGAGACCCAATTTTAAATAAAATGAATGATTAACAAAGATGATTTAATAAATAAATAGGTGTCTAATCAGTTTGTAACTGCACTGTCTGTGCAGTTATAATAAAATGCCTTTGACTGAATACAAAGAACAGAACTTTTGCTGACTCCTCAGCTCCTTTTTTTGTTTTTCTAGACAGGGTTTCATTTTGTAGCCTTGGCTGCCCTGGAACTAGCTTATAGATCAGGCTGGCCTTGAACTCACAGAGATCTGCCTGCCTTTGCCTCCTAAATGCTGGGATTAAAGGCATGCACCACCACCACCCATTCAGACACTTCTTATTCAACCTTTCAGCAGTCTTCAACATCCATAGACACTTAGCTGCGTGTATATTAGTGTCTTACAGCTGCTATAACAAAATCACTATAAACTGGTGGCTTAAAACTGATTTCATGAGGGCTGGAGATGGCTCAGCAGTTAAGAACACTGACTGCTCTTCCAGAGGTCTTTTCCTAGCAACCACATGGAGGTTCACAACCATCTATAATGGGATCCGATACCCTCTTCTGGTGTGTCTGAAGACAGCTACAGTCTACCCATATACATGAACTGAATAAATTAATCTTAAAAAAACAACAACAACTGATTCACAGTTCTAGAGGCTTGTAATCCTCGAAACTAATGTATCTGAGGCCTACAATCCTTCAGTGGCTCAAGGGAAGGCTCTATCCTTGCCTCTTTCAGCTTCTGTGGGTATTGGCCCCTTTTTGAAGGGGATATCACTCTGGGCTCTGCCTCTCTGGTTACATTACCTCTTTTCCTGTCAGCATTCATCCCCTCCTTGTGTTTCTTGTATAGGAACACTTATTAGTATTCACTTGAATAATTCTGGATGGTCTCTTTGTCTCAGGGACCTTCATTTGATTACATCTACAAAGTCCCTTTTTAAAAATTGTAATTACTGATTCTAGACTAGTATGTAGACTTATCTTGGTGGGGGTGGGGATTGGGGGGATGCTCACTTATCCAAGTGCACTGGATTTGTTTGGTTTCAGCTTCATTTTCATGTTGATTTTTTTCAGGTCCTGGCACATCAGAGCTGGGTCCTCTTTCCATCTGCTTTGCTCTTCCTCTCAATAGTGTCTTTGATTACCATTTATATAAATGACTACTCCACCTGTCTGTGTTTAGACATTTCTCTCTATTCTTGCTACTTGTAGCCAAGCCTCTTAACATCAGCACTTGAGTGGTTCAGAGGCCTTGCAGATTTTTCATGTCCACACTTGAGCCATCACATTTCTTAGCTGCTCCCCCACCCCCATCAAGACCCAAGAAAGGTTTGCTCTTCTCAAAGGTCTGTAGCCAGTGAGCAATTACCATCCACCTGGGTCCTTGGCAGTTCCCTCATCCTGACTTCCCAAACCCAGTTCAGCACAGAACCTCCTCCAATAGTTTGAGTCTGCTGCTCCTCCTTTCACTGCCACTGTTGTAACTCCAGCAGCACTCGGGTTACAATCTCCTCAGTGACATGGAGCTCATCCTGTGCTCTCAGTGCTAATCCAGTTTCTACACAGCAAAACAGAATTTGAACTGTTTTACTTTGTTTCTGAGAATTCCTTATATTGGCTTCTTTTGGTTTTAAGATGTCTCAAAATATTTCTTGTGGTCTCAAATCCTGTAAATTCTGGCCACATTTACCTATATATCTCGTCTTTCTTCTCATCCTCCTGTGTGCACAGCTACATTTTTTGAGTTCCCAAAAGTTCTCTCCATGATGAATCTTTGAACATGTTTTTCCCTGCTCCTACTCATTGCTAACTAACTTACATTCCTAGGTATGAGTAAAATTGCCCACTCCTAGATTAGATTACCCTGCCTTGAGTGTTCAAATAGTCTTTTTGATTTTTCCTTTATGACACAAACTACAATAAATCTTTTTTTAGTCAGTTTTGCTACAGGCTGGCCTGGAACTCATGATTTTCTTCCCTCTTCCCCCTGGATGCTGGAATTAAGGCATACGCCACCACACCTGACTCACAGTTATTCTTAATTATTTATTCATTTCTCTCTTGAGAGAATGTACATCCCACCAAGGCAGGAGCTATATATATTGACAAGACAGTGAGTAGCCTAAATAGACTCAGATTTTAATGAATGAATGAAGTTAATAACCTGAGTTGCTAAGATGTCATTTAAAGGGGAATATTTGGAATAAATTAGAGACAGATAGACAGACAGACAGACAGACAAGGTCTCACTGTGTATCTGGCTAGCCTGGAATTTGCAGAATAGACTAGTCTTGAACTTGCAGAGATCTGCCTTCTCTGCCCCCATTCCCAAGGTATGCACAACTATGCCAACTCAGAATAAAATTTAGCTAGCCAGCCTGAATGGAATAATGAAACTAGAAACTAGAATAACTTGTGAGTGTGCCAGCATGTCTGCATACATATACTTTGACATGAGCTCACATGTAGCCCGGGCTGCTATATTTCCCATGTAGCCAAAGATTATATTAAACTCCTAATTCTCCTGTCTCTTTCCTGAATGCTGAATTTACAGTGTATACTACCACACCTAGTTTTGTTTTATGTGATGCCGGGTATTAATGTAAGGACTTTGAGGAAGTCAATCACTAGAAGTATGCCTTTGAAGAATTTGTTTTAATCCATGTGCTCCCCAGCCCTCTTCTTTCTGTTTCTTGATGCCATGAGGTGGAGCAGTTTTCCACTCTGCCCTTCTGCTGTGATGGTTTTACTGTGGCACAGGCCTGAAAATAGTGAAGCCAGCTGGCAATGGATTGAAATCCTGAGCCAAGATAAACCTTTCCTCTTCTAAGATGTTTGTCCAATACTTTGTCAAGGCATCAAAACTGAAAGAATAATTTTCATATTGTTCTTGGATTTCTGTAGTACAGTCTAGACCTAGGCTAGACCTGAAATCTGTCTCATGTTGGGTCTGATCGGAAGCACTCACGATAAGCCCCCTGCCTCAGCCTCTGGAGTGCTGGTATTGTAGACATGAGGCACTATAACTCTTGAGCTGTTTTTCTACTATTCTTGTACTACTAGAGATTGTACCCAAGACCTGGTATGCACTGAGATGAGTTGCCAGCACATTTGTTTGTTTGTGACAGATATTCCTTGGATGAATTCCAGCTTGCTAGGTATCTGAAGATGACCTTGAACTGCTGATCCTCCTACTTCCACCTCCCAAGTTCTAAGAGTAAAAGCCTTTGCTACCGTAAGTGTTCTCAAAGCATAGATAACTTTCAGGTGTGTTGCCTAGATGGCAACAAGAGAAAAATAATTTGTTAAAGGAAACTTGAGTCCCAGCAGCCAGCCGGGTAGAGTGGAGATTGGCATATGAATGGCAGCATGTGTAGACTTTGGCTTTTTTTTTTTTTGGTTTTTCAAGACAGGGTTTCTCTGAGTAGCCCTGGCTGTCCTGGAACTCACTCTGTAGACCAGGCTGGCCTCTAACTCAGAAATCTGCCTGCCTCTGCCTCCCAAGTGCTGGAATTAAAGGCATGCTCCACTACAGCCTGGCGGCTTTGTTTCTTTTTTAAAATACTTATTTTTATGCGTATGGGTGTTTCACCTGCATCCATGTCTGCACCACAGCTGTGGCTGGTGCCCACAGAGGCCAGAAGAGCCTGTCAGATCCCTTAGAACTTGAGAGTTAACAGATGGTTGTAAGCCATTGTGTGGGTGCTGGGAACTGAACCCAGGTCTTCTGAAAGAGCAGCAAGTGCTCTTAACTACTGAGCCATCTCACCAGCCCCCCACAGCCTTGTTTCTCAAAACAAGAATCTAGGGGCTGGTGAGATGGCTCAGTGGGTAAGAGCACCGACTGCTCTTTCAAAGGTCGTGAGTTCAAATCCCAGCAACCACATGGTGGCTCACAATCACCCGTAATAACATCTGATACTCTCTTCTGGTGTGTCTGAAGACAGCTACAGTGTACTCGTTTATAATAATAAATAAATTTAAAAAAAACAAGAATCTAATTGGAAGAGAAAATTTATGCATATGAACTGGAACAATGAATATCATTAATAGTGTGCTCCTAAGGCCAGCAGCTGAGCAGAGGAAGGAGGAGTAACTACAGAAAAAAATACATAAATGATATAAAAAGTACCAAACTGAATTTAATATTGCTGTGATGGTTTATATTGACTGCCAACATGGTGAGATCTAGCTAGAATCATCTAGGAGATCAACCTCTGAGCATGTCAGTGAGGGAATTTCTAAATTAGAAGTGCACAGCATTGTCCCATGGGTTAGGATTCAGGACTGAAGAAGGAGGAAAACTGAGCAGCTAGCATTTATAACTATCTGCTTCCCGACTGTAGTGCAGAGTAACAGCTTCTCAAATAGTCACCATGCCTTCCCCATGATGGACTGTGCTTTGAAACCGTGAGCCAAAATAAACCTTTCCTTAAGCAGTCTTTTTCAAGTATTTGGTCCTAGTAGTTATCTAGAGTAACTAATATAGAAGCCAAAGAAAAGCTATAGGCATATGAACCTTGGTTCCTAAGGTAATTTTGCCATGCTGGAGATGAACCGCTGTTTTCATTTAAATAAGGATAGATAGATAGATAGATAGATAGATAGATAGATAGATAGATAGATGAGAGCTGGCTAGATGGCTTAGTGGGTAAACTTTATAAAATTATTCCTCTTCCTTCCACCACATGGGATCCATGAATAGAACTCAGTCATCAGGCTTAGCAATAAGTACTTTTATCCTCTGAGCTATCTCACCAGCATGGCAACAAATTAAGAACTTCAAATGAGGGGCTGGCGAGATGACTCATTGGGTAAGAGCACTGACTGCTCTTCCGAAGGTCCTGAGTTCGAATCCCAGCAATCACATGGTGGCTCACAACCACCTGTAATGAGATCTGATGCCCTCTTCTGGTGTGTCTGAAGACAACTACAGTGAATAATGAGGAGCGAGCCGGGCCGGAGCAAGCAAGCGCGGCGCCAGAGGTCCTCAGTTCAATTCCCATCAGCCACATACATGATAGCTCACGGCCATCTGTACAGCTACAGTATACTCATACACATAAATAAATAAAATAAATCTTAAAAAAAAAAACTTCAAATGAATATAATCAATAATGCAGTGGCTGTGTCTAAGGAAATGAATAAGATGATCAGAAAGATGGACAGAGACTCTTCCAGACTGTGTCACACAGAGACACTGGCCTCAGTTCCCAAGACAAGTTTTCATGTTGACATAGAACATCATGTCATCCTACTAACAAGAAGGGAACTGGGGAATGTATGTATGTAGCTGCACAGATCAGGAGCTTAGGGCTGGGAAGGCTTTGTGCAAGTGTGTTGCTCATTTTTCTTGACTGTAGGTAGTGGACTGTAGGTAGTGGAGCAGCTGGTGAACTTTTTTGGTTTTGCCTAACAATACAGTGATTTTTTTTTCTTCTTTTTTATTTTTTGGTAATCTCTCCAACCTAACCTCTTATGAATTCTGTTATTTTTTAAATAAATTTTAAAGAGAAACAGAATTTTATACTCAGAATAAAGAGCAGGTGCTTACACTGTTCATTAACAATGCATTTGTAGGGGGCTGGAACGATGGCTCAGCTGTTAGGAGCACTTGCTGCTCTTGCAGAGGACTCTAGTTGGGTTCATTTCCCAGTACAGATGTTAAGACAGTTCACAATTATATATAATCCAGCTCCAAGTGATTTGTTGCCTTCTTCTGGCCTTTGAGCACCCTCACACATGACATACACTCAAACAGATACACATGCAAAAATAAAAATCTATTTTTAGAAAGAATGTACTTCTTCCTGTCTAAATGGTAAGGAAGCTGATCTGCAGTAGCTTCTAGGACTTTTAGGAATTTGGCAAAGGATACTCCTCCTA
>JADRCD010198430.1:20000-25575 GCA_019843815.1 Montemys delectorum | reverse complement strand
TTCAAAGTTGTTGTTATTATATGAATGATTTACAATGCATTTGATATTTATTCCTCATAAAACAAAACACACTTCTTCAGGTTATGGCAAATGCTCATCTCTTTTAATTGTTTACATAGCAATGAAACCACAACATTAATGACTTATCAAAACAGTGGCGTCTATAAATAACCCAAAAGTGTTTCTTGGAGATGAAACCATTAATCAAGCTGCATCTACCTATAATGCCAATTTTAAAATATTGTGCTTAGTAAGAGAAAAAAGTGTTAGTAACTTAATATATAATCATGAATGTCTTTTAAAAAATCTATTTATAGGATCATTTATTTCTACTTGCTATTTAACTCATTATGAGAGCTATCTTTGTAATATAAATACTTTCTTTTAAATTGTAGACCATTGTGTTTTGTGTGTATATATGTGTGCATGTATGTGCATCTTATTGTATTAATGGACATTCTCCTGTATTTGGGAATGAGACAGTCAAACTTTTGTCCTTTTACTCATGAAACAAGCATCTTGTATTTAGAGGCAAGATCTCTCCCTGAGTTTTGAGGTTAGCTGATTAGAATAATCTGACCAGTCAGCCACACTGCAGGAATCCACATGTCTCTGCCTTCAGAACACCGAGGTTAGAGTTATAAAGCACAATAGCTGTATTCTTCTTTGAGGCTTTAATCAAAGCTTATGAATCAAAGCTAGTCCTTTTCTTTACAAAGCTTGATCTGTAGAAAATATTTAAATATTTGCACAGCAAATTTAAATTCAAATATCAAGAGCCTTGTCACCATTTAACAATTATTTCTTTAGCATGAATTCTTTTCTTCTGTGTATTTTAGGGCTTTTTGTATGTGCATACATGTGCTCTTAGTGGTACATGGCTGTCACGTGTATTCAGTTGATCATGTGAGCATATTTGTGTAGAGATCACAGTTTTAGTATTATCCTTCAGGTACTGGCCACCTTTAGATTTTGTTTTGTTTTGAATACAAGTTTCCTCTTATGGTCTGGACAATGGCCAACACCAAAAAAGGCTAGACTTGCTGATTTGCAAGCCCCAGGATTCATTGTCCTCCAACTCTATAATTCTTGGATTGTAAGTACAGCATCATGCAAAATTGTTTTCAGTATAAGTTCTAGGGAGAAAACACATATTCTCATGCATGTATAGAAAGCATTTAACTAACTAATCCCCCCTTTTAGCCCCTTGTTTCACTTTTTTAAGGCTGATGTGTTTATAAATGTTGTCATTACAGCCCTATGTTTATATTATTTTTACTATTAAAGAATGTAGATTTTTTAAAGTATGTGCCCTTAAAAGAAATTCTGCGATAAATTTACTAGTTTAAATTTCTCTTTGAAAATACTAACAAGAGAAATAAATATAATATATATGGATTAAGAATTTGTAATACCATATTCATTTCTACTTATATGCATTAGTTAAAATATTAGAACATATGCTGAACTCTTTTTAGATGTTGCTCAATGTTTTGAGACTCATTCGCCAGCTTGATTACACTGGGTCAAGCTCCTTGAAGCTCTCTTCCTGGTTCAGAGTTAAAAGTGTATTGTGTATTATGGTTGTTTTACAGGTATTAATTTGTGATATGTTGTTCTTCTATGTTTCTTTTAGGAGTGTTGATCAAATATATATGGTTCCAAATTTTCAGCCACCTCTGGAAAGCATATAAAAGGTAATAATCTTTTCCCTTCTCTTTCCTTCTCTTTCCTTTTTCTTTTTGTTCTTTTCTTTTCCTTTCCTTTTCTTTTTCTCTCAGGGATTTCTCTATTCCTGCTTGTCTGGCTTCTCCCGCCTCCCTCACTATCTATTTCATGAATGTTATCTCTCTTCTTTTTTTTCCCATCCTTTAAAATATTTATTTATTTATTTATTTATTTATTTATTTTTATTAGATGTTTTCTTTATTTACTTGTCATACAATATTTCCTTTCCCAGGATCTCCTCTGGAAAAAAAAAGAAAATATATAAAATAAAATAAAAACAAAACAAAAACAAAAATAAACCCCTGTACCTTCTCCTGTCCCCCCTCCACCTGCTATCTCTCATCATTTTACTTTTTTTTTTTTCTGCAATGTCGTCACTAGATCTTTGAGAATGGTATAGAATGTACTTTAATTCGTTTTCTTATCCAAACCCCTGCCAGATCTATCCCACACACAGATTTGTGTTTTTGTTGTTTTCTTATTTCTATCAAGTCTAATTTGTTCTGGTTCAAATTCCTACATATGAGATATATACCCTGGCTGAACTACCAGGTACAGTACTGTTGATGAACATGAGCAGCAACTGTTTGCCAGAAATTCTCCCATTAAGAGTAAGACTTTGTAGTCATCTTGCTTTTGCAGGCAGTGGTTTTTATATCCCTTGCCTTTTATAGGTCTTATGTACAATGTCATAACTGGTTTACATTACATATATATAACTGCCCTGCTGTGTTTCTAATGCTTTCTTGTGGTCATTCCTTCCTTTTATCTCTATCTAAGCTCTATCTACCTACCTCCTGTTTCACAAATAGCCTTGAAGATTTAGATGAAGGTCATGTGATAAAGAGAAAAACAAAATCATGAAATTCATAGATAAATGAATGAAATGGAAAAACAATCATTCTGAGTGGGGTAACCCAGTCTGAAAAAGACAAAATGTCACCATATAAATAATTTTCACACACACATATATAAATATTTTTTCACACACAGGTATATATACACATAGATACATACATATATTTCCTATGAATTCTAATTAAAGGTAGCAAATGGTCAAAAATGTTGCAAGGGTGCTTCCAAGAGAGGGCAATGAGATGCAATGATATAAAATTTAATGGGTTATAATGCAACATGAAAATTCAAGTGCAATAGAAAAGGGGAAAGCAGGGTAAGTAGGAAGTACAGAAGAACGAAATTGGCTGTAAAAAATGGCTGCCAGTCATGTGGCTGCCTTTTAGGTTTTAGCTGTTTGGATATACTAGGCCATATAGAAATAATGCTTAGAACTTTTGAGTAAACACGTACGGAAACACTACTTTATGAGCATACTAAAATTTAACATGTGCATACATAAAAGAGCTTAAATGTAGTTATACTATAAGATGACAAGATCCTTCTAGGTATCACAGGTTAACAAGTTCCATAAATTGGTTACCTCTTATGGAGTTTGTTGGCCAGTAATGTTCCATAGATCCCCAACTACTACAAATATTATGAAAGTTATTTATTACCCTCCAGAACTTTAATGTGATAGTATATTTATAAAGTGTATACTGTATACTTAAATTATAGAACAGGGCAAAATCAAACTGGTGCTTACCTGAACATTTTATCTGCATAGTTCTCAGAGTGTAGAATAACACTAGGAGAAAACACACTGCTACTCTTCTGATGATTAACCATCGCGTTAAAGCAGCTTTTAATGTCTTATCAGTGTTTCTGTAGATCAGTGTATCCTTAAACTCTTGCAAATCAGTATTGAAAAAAAATAAATTTCAATAAACACAGATCCACAACTGCCCAAGGTGCAAAGAGTAAAGGAATAGAAGGTACAATTGTAATGAGACATGTATTCTTTTAGTTAAAACCCTTTCCAGATTTTAAAGTTAAGTATTTCCTTTTATTTAAGGTCTTTTTTAGGTGTTTTTAAATTTAATATACATTTTCTTTCTAATACTCTTCCAGCTCCAAGCCTCATCTTGGTCTTGAGCTTTTCTCCTAAGAATTCTCACTTCCAAAAGGTAAAGCACTGAAGGAAATATGTCTTATACTTCCAACAATCATTATAAAGAAGGTGAGGTTCTCTAAGGCCCTCCTAACCACGACTGTATGTTTTATGCCATGAGATAAAATGACCAGGGCAAAGTGTCGAATTTCTTTTGATATAAGCATTGGGAAAAGCTGATTTCTCCAAATTATATTCCATCCTTTCCAAGTTTTTTATATTGTAGTTTTAATTGGTTTATGTGGTAGTTTTAGTCTCACATAGTTGAATATTTAATTCCCAATAGGTAGATGAATTGGTTAGTAGGGTTAGGAAGTGCAGATTTGTAGGACAGGATGGGTAACGTGAGGTGGGCTTCCTTGTTTCGAAGGCTAGATACCTGGTCCACTCATTTTCTCTCTGCATGTAACTTATAGACCTGATATGAGCTCTCAGCTACTGCTACAGTGCCATGTATGCCTGCCTGCCTGCTACCATGTCCCTTGTCATGATGATGACCTTTTGAAAATATGACTGACCTTTTGAAGATATGAACAAGTTCCCAATTAAATATTTCGTGTATATGAGTTGCAGAGGCCATGGCTTTTTGTTTTTGTTTTTGTTTTTATCATAGCAATAGAAGAGTAAAGATAAGTCAACAAGTCAACCCTTATGCAAATTTAAGACATGAAGGGCCCCAATTCCAAGCCCAGCAAGCAGCAGAACTTGCCAACATTAGACAAGTGGCTCTGGCTTTATCAAGGATACAGTAATAAACGGGTTGAAGACTCTTCCTCTGTGTTAAGAAAATTTACTGTGTCTGTGCACGTTTTCAGATAAAACCTTGCATATAGGATTCAAAGACCATGGGTGAAGTTATAAATGTAAAGCCTAGATTTCATTATCATCAACAAAAATTCTGGAGATAGCAGAGTTTTAGTATTCTAGCCAAGGATGTCTTTAGACAGGATGTGAAACATCTCAAGAGGAAGAAGAATGTTGCACTCAACAAAGCTAGAAGTGTGGGAGATATAAAGTCCTTTGATATTAGACATAGAGATACTGAGTTTGTAATTGTCATCTTGCTTCAGAATATATTCTCTATGCTATCTTTTTCCTCGTTTTGAATGATAATGTGTATGCCTGCCACTGTATGTAAGACGTATGTAATTTGCTTTTTGATTTTATAGGAACTTACAGTTCAGAAGATACTTTGGACTTTGACTATGAAGAGACAGAAAGGCTATGAGGATTGGTTGAAGTTGCACTGTAGTTTTGTATTATGATGTAGCTATAAGCCTATGGGGGCTAAGGAGTTGAATATAGGGGTTTGAGTGAAAATTGCTCCCAGAGGCTCATATAGTTCAATGTTTTGTTCCTAGTTGGTGAGTTGTTTAGGAAGGATTAGGGCTTGTTTCCTTGTTGGAGGAGGTGTGTCACTGGGGGTGGCTTAATCTCCTTTGTTGTTTGCTTCCTGAGACTCACCATGTAGCTCTCTGCTATCTCTCCAGTATGACCAATGCCTGCCCTGCTCCCCAGTGTGATGATATTGGACTCACTCTCTGAAGCTGTAAGCAAGCTCCCAATTAAATGTTTTCTTCTCTATGTTATTTTGGTCACAGTGTCTCTTCACAGCAGTAGAATATTAATATTTTCTTAAAAATTGGAGAGATTCTTATTAATCCTGCAGGACTGAGCTTGAATTCTACCAGCTACCATCCCCGGGTTCTGAGTGGTTAAATAACAGAGGTGCTCTTCAATTATATGTTTTTAAATATAAATTTTTTATTAGGCTTGTTCATGCATATTCACATACATGTGGTATTCATATTAGTGTGGAAATGTATCATTGTGTATGTA
>JADRCD010198430.1:0-17500 GCA_019843815.1 Montemys delectorum | reverse complement strand
TTATTTTATAAAGATAAAATATCTTAAATTGAAATGTACAAATCAATTAGTTACAGTAGCCACATTTAATCACTATTAAATTGAGAAAGGACATACAGTCCTCTGTACTTTTCCAAGCAAGTTTAGAATTGCAGTGACATTCTTTAAGCATAGCAACAGTAACATTGTGGGGATAACCCAATATTTGTCCATACGGACCACTTACTTGAACACGGGAGTGATTTCTCATAAATATAAGTGGTGATGTTCAATTAATTCCATTTTTTCTGGTATCTTTACTGGTGGATCCTCATCTTAATAAATTTATGTATAAACATATTTTCTTGATACAGCTCATATGTATTAGAACCTTAGAGAAATACACATCGAAAACGTACAGAATATGATGACAGTGAGCTTTAAGCTAAGAAAAAGCATACTTGTGATTTCTTTATTATTACTTAAATTTCCATTGATTATGTCTTTGTGGGGACAAATTGAGTGAATAGGGTCTGGTAAACTGATAAAAGTAATTTTATTAGTTTACAGAACTAGTAACTTATAGAAAATAAAATATTTTATTCATTATTTAATATTTATTATTTCTATTTTCTTTAGGGATTTACATTGTTTGTTTTGGGAATTGGGCAACTAGCTTAAAATCATGGTACTGAAAACAATACAACGGTTATAACATGTACTCTTTCTGAAACTACAGTGGAATTGTCTAAGTGGCACTCTCTTTCACAGATTGTGATATAAGTAATTATACTGATATTGTGCTTTACCAATATTCATAAATAACTTATGAGATACTATGTACTACTTACATAAAATAGAAAAATAAATAATGTAGTAATTTTGAAGAATGGTTAAATATTAGGCACATAATTTGACATACATCAGGCACAGTTCAAATTAATGACTAAGGTTATAAAAATTTTCTATTTTTGAATATAAATAAGCTTAAGATAATAGTAATATGTCTCATGAACAGTCTGTTCAACATTTAACACAACTAATTTGTAAAAGATAATGCTGGGAAAATTCCATTTGTTTTGGTATTTGATCTACTCCCAACACCTGGACAAGAAGATCTGATTAAATTCAATGAGTCACATACAAAAAGAAGACGTGGAAATAGGAGAGAGACTTGGGAAGAAGGAGAAAGTTAAGTGAGAGACTGGAATGATGACTAAAAACTACTAAATTAAACTGCAAAACAAGTGTCTTGTTAGGATAGTTAGTAGAGTTTCACTACTTCTGTCCTGGTAGATAAATTGCCTTATTTTTCAGTTTCTCCTACTTTGACTTTGTAACCATGCCCTCATTACCATATTCAATTAATTAGTGCATAAAGGTAGCACTGTAGTGTTCACAACACACGGAATCAGTCCCATTACTGACTCTAAATGAATAGGGCAGGTTCCCCACACAAGGTGAATATTCTGGGAGCAGGGACAACCAGGCAAAATGCTTCACATTAATGTGCTAAGAGCTAACAGCAAAAATACATTTCTTGCCCAAAGACTTCCACCAAGGACAAAGAAATGGAAATATACAAGCAATGGACAAGGGGAGAAAGAGGACACTGTACATTAAATTTATGTGTGGAAAAGTGCATTTGCTTTTATCTCTTCTTTGACCTGACCCAGAGGGACGAGAAAAAAGTTGCTTTTTTTTTTCTTCTTTCTTTCTTCCTTCCTTCCTTTTTTTCTTCCTCCTTTCTTCCTTCCTTCTTTCTTTCTTTTTATTTCCTTCTTTCTTGAAAAAATTATATTCTGAGAAAAAAAACAAAATAAAGCAGAAATGTATATTAGTAATGGTTATATTTACCATTTCATTGCATCAACAATACTGTGTAGCCTTAGGTGACATGTGGTACTGGACAATTAAGCACTTAGTTCTTTCTTATATTTCTATTGTTTTTAATGTATTTATTTTTATTGATATTTGAATTTTACTACAGAAATACTGCATGCACATTCTTTCCACTCTTTCCTTTTCTGTGACACTTTTTATGTCTCCCATACCTTTTCAAATTCATGACTGCTTCTGTAATTTTCTGTAATTACTGTTACTTTTACACACACACACACACACACACATACATACATACACACTCATACACACCCTCTCTAGTGAGTACATTTAGTATTGCTCCTATATAATTGACTCACACAGACTCATTTGAGTACTCCTAGTATTTCTCCTTTGCTAATGGATTTATGACTGACTACTCATAATTGGGAACTAGATTATCTATCAGGAAACATCCCAGGAGAACTGTGACTGTGTCTCCTAGTAGCCATTGATTACATTAGCTCTTTATACAGTGGTGGAACATTCTGAAACATCCCACATCCACATTTGCATGCCAACTGGAACTGTCATTGGGCTGGGCATGTTTAGGCAACTATATTGTTGAGATTACAGATGTGCAGCTACCATGTCATGTTTTAGTGACATAATATTTTAGCAAGCATCCTGGTCTTTTGGCCTTTGCAATCATCTACCTCCTAATCAGATATTTTTCTCTGAGCCTTACAGATATACCAGTAGCATTGAAGAGTTCTTATTCTTTGCCTCTGAGCAATGCAAGGTCACTTATTATCCATATTCTGATCAATTGTCAATCTGTAATGGCCCACAATGCAGCCAAAAGAAGCTTCTTTGGTGAGAAGTGTGAGCAACAGTTATCTTTGACTGTAAGAATATTTAGAGAATCATGGTAAATTTAATTGTATTGTGATAATGACAGGGGTAGGTCCCCTTCTAAGCTCTGTGACCTCACTTTCCTCTAATAATCAGCTACCTTAACAATAACAGGCACATCATTTTTCTTTTCGAATGGGCACTTAACCCATTTAGACAGCTATTATTTTTAAGTGTCATGATTGCACTTTTAGGCTGGTCTTTGCTGTGACCCATAAGCTTTACAGTTGGATAGGCAGATTTATTGATTTTCTTACTTAGCAGCTTGAACAACAGGTTCAAATACTGGAGAAGTCCAGCAAAGCTCCAGTTCAATTCCTTCAAGTACCCATGTCTGAAATATGTTGTGCTTTCAGCAATGAGATCTTACTTTCAATTACTGGAAGGAAAAACAGCAATATTCTCTATTATTTTGTGAGTCTCTTAAAACTCTGTGACCATTTAATTCAAAGGGAGGTCTGTGTTAAATAGTGTACAGCTCTTAGGGAGTAGAAGATGTTAGCACCCAGTGAGTAGGCACTGTATATAATCTATGTGTATTACATGAATGTTTGTGTGTGTATTTTAAAGTAAATTTATAAAATGTTATCTATTCTATTATCTCAAAGCACAAAGTAAATTGGGAACAGCACGTAAACGCCCCCTTGTGAGCTGAGCTCTGTGGTTCCTTGTCAACTCCCCAAGCTATTTTTTTTCCAACTATGGTGCTTTTCTCAAGGGCTTTTCTTGTACCTTTAATGTCTTTTATATTTCCACAGCATTGACCTGGTAAAAAAAAATATTAAGGGGCATATGGTTCTTTTTTTTTTCTTTTTTTTTTTTTTTTTTTTTTTTTTTTTTTTTTTTTTTTTTTGGTTTTTCAAGACAGGGTTTCTCTGTGTAGCCCTGGCTGTCCTGGAACTCACTCTGTAGATCAGGCTGACCTCGAACTCAGAAATCCTCCTGCCTCTGCCTCCCAAGTGCTGAAATTAAAGGCATGCACCAACACTGCCTGGCACAGAATCCTAAGTTCTTAAGTGTTGAAAATATTGCATTTTCATTATAATATTATGAGTGAAATGCAGTCATATATATTTATACTATATAATCCCATGTTTTGTTATATTTATAAATGTGAACGGATTGACATACAAAAGAAAACTAATATACCCTTCAAGTCACATAAGATATACATCACATTGCATTGTTTTGATTTTTGTATGTGTGGCAATCAAATATGTGGTAAGCAAAATTTATTAGGAAGTGTCAAGTAGTAGTTACTTTTATGGAATGGAGAATGGATTATTTAAGTGTTTTCATACAGTACATCTTTACCATATTCTTAACCATCCTTCAACATCTCCTACATCTGCAACCCTAATGCTAATTACAAAAACTCATGTTATTTCTCTGTCTTTAAAAAGAAAAGGAAAGGAAGCTTCTGGAGAAATGGCTCAGCCTTTAAGAGAACTGACACCTCTTCCAGAGGTCCTAAGCTCAATTCTCAGGCGGCTCACAACCATCTGTAATGGAATCCAATGCTGTCTTCCGGTATGTCTGAAGAAAGTTACAGTGTTCTCACAAAAACAATATAAAATTTTCCATGTTCAATCATGCTGTGACAACAGAATTTTCTCCCTTTTCAAGGCTGAATAATATTTTAGTAGCCTCTGCACTGTGTGTGTGTGTGTGTGTGTGTGTGTACACAGCACAGATATCAATTTTTGTGATTATTTCTTGGCAGACATTTCTTTGATGTCTTAGAAATTTTCAGTAATGTTGCACTAAAATTATGCATGTATGTATCTCTTTAACATACTCTTTTATTCCTTTGAAAATAAGTGTACTTTGGAAAAAAGTACATTAATTAATTTGTATTAGTACATTTAATAGAGTTTATCTCTCAATTAAATTTCAATTAATCAATGAACTATTTCATTTGTCTAGTATTATCAGATATCTCATTTTGCTATGAAATGAATTTGAAGGCAATTTCTAATTATCACAAAATCATTTCAGGATAAGGACAGAACATCCTGTTTAATTAATTATTAATATTGTGACTTTAGTTATTTTTAGACAAATGTAATATGATTAATAATTGAGGCATATATTTAAACTTCAAAATTTTACCTCATTAAAAAGATATTGACATAGCCCTAATCTATGAATACTGAATATTCTATTCTTTGTAAATTTGTTTTGATTATTACTTCTCATATCCTAATTAGTGAAAAGAAAATCTAAAAAACAAACATAATTATTGATGAGTAAAACTTACTATAAATGTGAGTTAATATTCAAGAATTTTAGTACATTTTGAATTTTGAGGAAATTAATAAAACATTGATTTTGAGGACATTTAAACTGGTCTTGGCAGTTTTACTAAAAATATATTAGGCATATCTGGTTTTAGGATTGGAGACTTTGATACTACATTGAATAAGTGATTCAATGTAATTTAAATATCATTAGTTTGTATTGTTATTTGTATGCTAGCATATGTGGCAAGATTTAAATGTTTTGTACTGTTACATTGAAACCTTTATTTGATGTTCATTTCTTCCTGGAACAACACCATCATCACACTGCCAGATGTAAACATACTCTTGAAATTGCACAATCCTCACTTATATGTACGTTAAGCTGCTTTTTACACAGAAGAGTATCAGCTTGTATGAGAATGCTACCCAAAATTCAATTTCCCTTACAATGCTTAAAAACTGTCCCACACAGATAAAAATCCAAAACGGTGTTAGAACCTGCAATCATTTTAGATTAGAGAGTTGTAAGTTGTAAGTTGTGATTTATTATTAATCACAAGTCCAAAATTTTCAAATATATTACACCAAGAATGTAGCTATGCACAAAATGAATGTTGTGTAGAATATGGGTCCCTCTGTCTTCAAAGTAGAGTAAAAAAAAAATCAAACTATAGCTGATTTAATTCCCTAGGAAGTTCTTATCATAACAATTCAAAAGTGGTAGTGCCATGAGTTTTAATAGAGATTTAAATGTCATGCCTGCCAATACATATTTTAACTCTTCAATTCTTAAAAATTCAAAGATATATAAGAATCCAAAGTATAAATGTAAGAATGAAGACTTACCTAGAAGTAGCACATATTTGTAAATATTACAAATATACCTATAGAGATAAGTGTGGAGGAGTATGAAAACTTTATCGTACTGATAAATTGTTGCTTCAAATAGTTTCAAACTCAGTTCCAATTTTCCTGCTTTCTGAATATCCACATGTGTAAGTTGTACTCTACTTTAATTTGTTTCTCTGAACTCTTACACTACGGTGTTCTTCTCTTGTTGAATGGCATGTACCCAGTGAGCTTTCTGAGATTCCAATACAATTGGCACGGATATATAGCTGCCCTTATTACAAGAACGTAGTTAATATGAAATATTCCAAAAAGGACATACTTTATTTTTCAATTCATTAATTATATATTTTATTTTATCTTTTATGTTTATTGAACATAGATTTTTTTCTCAAATAATATATCCTGATTATCGTTTCTCCTTCCTCTATTACCCCCAGTTACTCTCCACCTCCCTCCCTTCTGGAACCACTCCCTTTCTGTTTCTCATTAAAAAGCAGGAGGCTTCTATGGGATAGTAATAAAATGTTATAATAGAGTAAAACAAATTTAAAACATAGGAATAGGATAAAACAAACAGAAGAAGAACCCAAAGAGAGTCACAAGAAGCAGTTATAGTTAACGAAAACCTATTTGTTAGCACATTTTGCAAACCTATAAAAAACACAAAGCTGGAAGTCATAGTACATGCACGAAGGAGTCATATATTATAACATAGTTCTTGACTGGCAGTCTGTTTTGAAAGGTTGTGGAAACTTCCCAGTGCTAGCATTTAGATGGTGAGTACATATTACATGTCTGTGCACCTTGTACTTTGTGTGTCCTTTAGGCTACATTATGTGCTTTGGCTGCCATGCTGTCTCAATCTACAGTAGGTTCAGGAGCATCTGCTAAAGACTATAGACGTATTATACCTGCAAGCAGCAGCTAATATATTTCTTCATTAGACAGTTTTTCCTCAAATAATTTTGAGGGAACAACATACAATCTAATAATGCTGTAATGTTGTGTTTGATCCGGTTTTAGTCCTCTCCTGTCCTTTTGCAGGGAAAGAAACAGAAAGAGTAAATCCTTTCAAAAGGGTAGTGTATCGAAATTTTGAAAAAGTAGATGTCAGTTTTCTGACACATGCAGTCCATTGCAAAATGGACAAAAAGTCCATTGGCTTTTTTTAACTTAGAAAATTGCCAACCATTCCAAAAACTACAAAGTACTGGTTTTGTTAGAAAACCATACATGGTCACAGCATGCACCCACACACACACACACAGAAAGAGAGAGAGAGAGAGAGAGAGAGACAGAGACAGAGACAGAGACAGAGACAGAGACAGAGACACAGAGAGACAGACAGAGACAGAGACAGAGAGAGACAAATAACAATCTAATCTCATTAAAAAAAACCCTATCAGTTTATTTTACTTTTTACCCTTTTTCTTGTTGTCAAACTTCTTAGATATATATTTTGGAATCTAACCTCAGTTTAAACTCATATATTGTTTTTGAATAATGGTTCCTTATTTAGAACAGTATTTTGCATTCTTTTACTCTATAGTCAGTCTACTATGAACAATTTAAACAAGATAATCAGTGAACCCATAAAAAGAGAAACGAGATATTGCCAAATCAATACATAATTTACAGATTCCAACAAAATTATGAATCACATCCTAATAAAATATAACTAAAAGTCTCTGTCTGAAAAAATCATTCTCCTTGTATTGAGCTGTGTCAGAGAATATGAAGCATGATCTGTGTTTGGGAAAAGCACAAATAAGGTGAGCATTGGTACTGAGAGTCCTCTATTTCAATGCCAATGTAATTTTAATTTTGAAGTATTTAAATGATTGGTAAATAATACATAGCTGTGTTATGAAGTATTGCTGATAATTTTATAATTGCTATATTACTGAGGAAGATTTTCAACTGGTGAGATTAACTTTAATGTGTAATAATCTAACCATGAATATTCATTGCAGAGCAGAACTCAAAGCAGCTTTATACCCGGCAGGCACATCAGTTTGGGAGATGTCAAATTTAAGTTTCATTGTTTGGCTATTTGTATATGACAAAATGAAAAAAAAATCACAAATAAAGTTTAAAGTGAATCATGAAAAACTATATATATTCCCTCAAATAAAAAGGAGGTACTATAAAATGGTGATGAATAGCTTGTTTCCTCAGAGCTCATCAGGGGACTCAGCTTTTCCGCATTAAAGTGCAAGTTTCATCTGGATAGCATTAATTTGGGAAGGAATAGAGTCAGAACTGGCCAAGCTGTTCTAACAGACTTGACACCATTTTGACAAACAAAGCCAGCATACCCAAAGGCGTCAGGGCAGAAGACTTCCCAAAGATCATGTGTACTTTGGCCATCTGTGTATTTTAAATTTCTGAGAACATTAAACCTCCCCAAACTGAATATTTTCTACAGATTTGATATGCTCGCATGCCTTCC
The DNA here is from genome assembly GCA_019843815.1 of Montemys delectorum. Classification (NCBI taxonomy): domain Eukaryota; kingdom Metazoa; phylum Chordata; class Mammalia; order Rodentia; family Muridae; genus Montemys; species Montemys delectorum. The sequence continues at coordinate 9,259 of JADRCD010198430.1, read as the reverse complement.
GTGGATATAATATTACTTGGAGAAACTGATATATCCTTAAATTTTTTTTGCCAAAATCAATTTCAGAATAAAGATCTTATTTTCCCCAGTTTTATTGTGTCACTTGATATATGTATCACTCAATACAGCTCTAAAATATTTTTGCAAAACCAATTTCTGACTATAACACCTTATTTCCTACTTTTCCTATCACTTTATATATATATATATATATATATATATATATATACATGTATGTATATACATATATGTATATACATATATACACATACATATATATGCATATATATGTGTATATACACATATAGAGAGATAAAGAGTCATAAGGCATCTAAACTTTAGCTGCATTTCTGTAAAAAAATAACTTCGATATTCAAAAAATGTACAAATAAGAATACAAGGGATGTGAAAATATTTCTTTTATACCAATGTTACTTTAGAATTCTAAAGAAACTGTCGTCGTTATGGTAGGAGGGATCCATCTCATATACACTCACCAAATGCAGACACTATTGTGGATGCCAAGAAGTGCTTGCTGAAAGGAGCCTGATATAGCTGTATCCAGAGAGGCTCTGCCAGAGTCTGACATAAACATGGGCAGATTCTTGCATAAACATGGGCAGATTCTTGCAACCAATCATTGTACTGATCAAGGGGTCTCCAATGGAGGAGTTAGAGAAAGGACTGAAGGAGCGAAAAGGGTTTGTAACCCCATAGAAAGAGCAACAATATCAGCCAACCAGAACTCCCAGGGTCTAAACCACCAACCAAGGAGTACACATGGAGGGACCTACAGCTCCAGCAGAAGATGGCCTTGTCCAGTATCAATGGGAGAAGAGGCCTTTTGTCCTTTGAAAGATCCCAGTTCAGGGAAATGTGAGGGCAGGGAGAAAGGAGTGAGAGTGTGGGTGTACACCCTTATAGAAGTAGGAGGAGTGGGTATGGGATAGGAGGTTTCTGAGAGAAATCAGGAAATGTAAATTTGAAATGTAAATAAATAAAATGTCCAATAAAGGGAAAAAATACTAGGTTAAACTTCAATACAGTTTTTTTTCTGTTTTTTGTTTGTTTGTCTGTTTGTTTACTTGCTTGCTTGCTTGCTTTCTTACTTCCTTTTTAAAACAGATAACCCAGGCTAGCCCTAAGATTACTATACAACAAAGGAATTATCTCAACTTGAGAGCCTCCTATCAGTACATGACAAGTACTAGAATGAAAGGTATTAGCTACAATGCCTGGCTCTTGAATTTATTTATATTACTGTTAGTGTCTTGAGGCAGGAATTATAATACAAACCTGTAATTTGAACACCTGAGAGATGGTAATAGAAAAATGGGAAATTGAAGGTCATCCTTCACATGAGTTTTTGGGAAAAGAATTCTAGTCATCTGGCAGACTATTAAGTGTTCTTCATCACTGAGACATCTCTCCTACCACTCTTTCCTAAAAAATTTGATCCACAAGGCATTATGCTCCATTTTGAGATGAACACTTTAGAATATCTGCAATTCTACAAAACCTACAACTCATTCATCAATGCATGTATGTTCTTTGATCTGTGATACCAGATTTAAGGCCTCAGTAAGGAAACCCATCGCCATTCCAACACCTTCATCTGATTTATATCTTTGGAGCATTTGATTATAAGGATATTTAAAATTTAGTTAATAAATTTACTTTTGTTTCTCGTTGTTGATTATGATGATGTTATTGTATCCTTACTTGCTTTGGGTCTGTACCTCTCTCCTAAGCCAAATAGGCTTGGAACTATTGTTCTTTGCTTTCAGTCTCTTAGTTGAAATTTCTTTTTTAAGCCATTAAACCATTTTATATGAAATGAAATATGGTGCAAAATTAGAGGTAAAAGTATGATTTGCATGTTTAGATAATTAGAACCTGAAGAGATGGCTCAGTAACTATGAACACTAGTTGCTCTTGCAGAGGACTTAGGTACGGTCCCTTGTATCTACAAGTCAGTTCATGCTATGTATTATTCCAATTCCCAGGAATTTCACAACTTATTCTAATCTCTGAAAACACCAGCACATAGTTGGTGCATATGCATACATTCAGCAAAACATTCATATACATAAATTTTAAAATGATTGGAAAAGTAGTAAGCTTCTGGCCACAATGAAACAGAAAAATAGAAAGTATGGATTAAAATAAGCCACTCTTTTTCCTTTTTTTTTATTAGATATTTTCTTTATTTACATGCCATATGATTTCTCCTTTCCCAGTTTCCCCTCAAAAAAAAAGAAAAAAAAAACAAAACAAAAACAAAACACAACAAGAACAAATCCCTGTTGCCTCCCCCTCCCCCCTGCTTGCCACCCCACCCTCTCCCACTTATTGGCCCTGGCATTCCCCTAAATAGGCCAATTTAAACAATTTAGTTATTAGTGAAGGGATGTGAAATGTGAAGAATTGAACTTGAATGGTTCTCCTATTTATGTGGAGAATTCGGGCATCTGAAGTAAGAGCTTTATACTTCCTCTAAAGAAAATTTAACTGTATCTTCCTTTTGAAATTCCATTGACCATTTCTCCTAACTAAGTATCCCCAGTGCAAACATGTAATATGCTGAAGCCATTTATGACACACCAGTTTTAAAGCTGTTAAAATTAATTTTACTTAAATTCTTGTTACTGACTAGATATTTAACATTTGTTTTATACTTAGTGTAGAAATTAGTAAAGGACTTTCAGATGAGGGACAGCTATGCACATGTGTCAATGGGTTCTTATGAAGTTCCTAAAATATCAATTGCAAATTAGTAAACATTTACTACCATATATAATTAAAGAACCTAAACTTGCTCTAAGTAGTATCTCAGCGAATATTGCCAGTGAACATTAGTCCTAGCTAACTAAGGGGTAATATCCTACTCTATCCTCTAGCACTTACAGCTAGGTTGTATACTGTTTTACAATTGTGTATGGGTCCTCAGATTGCATATGTAACAATGGTGAACATTTACAAACTTAGATGCAGTAAACAGAACACAGTACTTGGAATCCAGAACACTGATATACTGTTTCCCTTATCCATTTAAGTTTTAGTGAATCTTAAACATGTCATTAATGGCTTTCATTTTAGAGTTCAGTAAGACACCTCACTCTATTGTTTATTAATATAAAAACAATTAAATAAAGTTTAGTGCTTATTAAAAATATTTTTATCATTATATTTAGGATGCTTGCTCAAAACTAACATGTTTAGAAATTTTATATTGTTTAATAAACTGTGAACATAAATAATAACTTGATTTTAAGTATTTTAGAATTCAAACTCATAAACCAGTAAAGTTTAAATATTTTGATGATTTATACTGCTTTTATTCTTGCCTCAACAATCTAGAAATAGTGTATACATTATTACGATTGAATATTAGATAAGTTAAAACATTTGTATTTAAAGTAAATTAATCTGTTAAATATATTGATATGTAATATACCTCATACTAATATGTTAAATTTATATTTGAAATATATATATATACCTGAAATATTTCATTAATATTCATAATATTGCACACAATATTTGTAGTACACATCCAAAGATACAAAAACCTTTATCTCACTTAGCCAATCATGGTAGAAATATTGTTTGAGCTTAGTTTATAACATGGATGTTGACTCATTTTAACTTACTTTCCCAGGCTTACATTGTGAAATATCTCCTAAAAGTCCTACAAATTTCTTAAATCTGCTGGAGACATTATTTTCAACAAGAACAACTCTCAGAAACATGTGAATCTAATCATAAATAAAACTCCTTGTATGCTTCTTTAAGCTATAGTGTAGCTCTCTGGCGCACTGCCTGGCAATATAATCCTCTTTCACCTGCATATCAAGGATATACTCCCCGCAGAAGTATGAGGATTAATAAAAAGTCATTAATAGTATCTTCTATATGCGTCCTTGTTCCAAAACAGCTCAATAGACAATATTTTTTTTATTACTTAGAACTTTTCCAAAAGGCATATAGGTAACAGAAATCTTAGAGATAAGAAAACTAATTCAAAGGGATTAAAAGTCTACCAATATGATGTCAAATATTTGCTTTAAAAGTGAAAAGGCAAAATGTTCAATTGGTTGTTTCATTGGGTTACTAGAACAAGTAGAGGGAGAGCCAGTACTCAAAGTTCTTATTAAACGAAGAGCTGTTCTTGATGAACTCTGTTACAAGTCATTACGATTTAGATCAACAACAGATAACAAAAGTATAAAACATCAAAAACAGCAAACCCTAAAGAAAGAGAAAGGAACCTTTTCTGCTTTGGATGTAATGTACTGTGACTTTAATCACTACAGACTTGCTGAGCTTTTAGCAATCAATTTTAATCTCTTAAATTATTTTCCAGAATGTATTTTTCACAAACCTGAATACAATTTTCTTCAAATTAAAAAAAATAAAAACTCTTTCTTAACAAAATTTTATTAAAGACTGGAGAAATGGGTTAGTGGTTAAGAATGATATTTTATTTTTCAGGAAGACTAGATTTAATTCCTAGCAACCACATCAGACACCTACCAAACTCTAGTAACTACAGGCTCAGAGAATTTGGTGGACTTTGATTTCTACAGGCATCCACACAGATGTGGTGTATTAATATACTTCAGGCATTCAGATATAGGCATAAAATAAATCATATAAAATATTGATGAATCATGTTTGTATACAAGTTAGTATTCTTAGTGAAGCCATTTCTTGTTCCTTTTCCATTGTCCAACACCCTGGTTTAAAATGCAGATATAAGTCTTTCAAGAACAATTGTTTGCTTTCTAAAACAGAATAAAAGTTCTTAGAACTAGACATGAAACACAAATTCTCTTCCATTATCTCCTTTCCCTCCTCTCTAATGACTGAAAATGATTTTTAGCTATCTAATAAGTGTATGATATATCTCTAATGTACATAATTGTATAAGAAATATATCAAGTTAAAATGTGTTTTTAGGTAATCCATCAAATGCTTGAATACTTTACTATTTCTAAAAAATACTCAAAAGTGTAGTTTTTGTTATGTATATCTTAATATTTTAATAGTAACACAATATAACTTCCTTATGAAAATATTGGCTTTGGTAACATTTTAAAAATAGGGTAATCTTCCACAGTGCTATCATTAAGTAAATTGTATGGATTTCTTACATTTTCTCATTAAAAACTTGACAAAACCTTCACATAAGTCTTCAAATTAGGTAAAATTGCATTTTAAGTAAAGTTGCCTGCACTTTTCTCATTAAGTATGTAATTGACAATTAAAGTTTTGTAGAAATTGTATTCCTCATTATATATTTAAAAACCTATGATTCACTGTATGTTTGTTGAACTTGTTCAAAATAGCTGTGGTAAAGAGGCAGTTAGCTATTTTCCCTTTCTAACAACAGAAAAATTTTCTTTGTGGAGGTGACTGTGTGCTGCTCTTCAGTGAATTCTGTCTAGTTACGACTGGTTCTAATAACAATTTGTTTCTAGCCCATCAAATAGGATAGCTCAGTGTTTTACGAATGTGTTCTGAATGCATTTGTTTCTGGCAGCATCTAAAGCATGGCAACCTCAGGAGCAAAAACATGAAGCAAATTGTTACCAATTTCCTTTCATTGCAACTATAAAAATGACACACAATTATATCTGTATAACCTTACAAAATAATGACTAGAATCACTTTTTATTTCTAAATCTAGTCTCTTAGCTTTGAAATACACAAGGTTCAAACTCCTTGTCAGGAATTCTCCTAAAAAGGGATTGCCCCTATACTTCTGAGCATTTTCATTTCTGTCTCAAACATTGAAAATTCTCAAAAATGTCTCTGATTTCTAAAAATTTATTAATATACATATATATACATATGTAATTTCATGTATATTTTATTGATATAATATTTGTGGTTCGATTTTAAGTTTGCTATTCTCTGGTTTTTAAGGCCTGATATTCTTCCTTGAAGAACATTTCAAAGTGAAATATTTGTGGCTCCTGTTGGAGCAGAGAGAACAAGTTGTGTGAACCCATAAGCCATTTTATTTCTCTTTCAGCTTTACTTCCTAACTGACATAGTATATCTTTAGTAAAAAAGGAAATGAGGCATCTTCTGGAGATCTTTTTATTTTAATAAATGTCTTATAAAAGTATCAATTAATTTTCCCTACTATCCCTTCTTCATAGATCTAGCATAGAGACAACAAGTATGAAGTTAACGGGCTCAGAGATATCATGTTTGGTAGTTGAATTTTATATCAACAGTCTCTATTCCTTGTTGTCTGCATTACATCTGAAGTAATGACTTTGAAAAATTTATATTTTTTCCTTAAAATCAGGCAGTTTTATCTGTGTTCCTTTTAGTAGGAGTATTTATTTCTGTCTCTGCATTTTCAAATACGTACTTTTTTTCTTGTGTGTCAGGATATATTTGCTTTACTTTCAACATTACAGGATTTAGAAAAAAATGTCTGTAGCTTGACCAATAGCAATGTATAAAATATTTAATATAATTTAAAAGTAAATTATTCCATTTTATATGTATGAGTGTTTTGCCTGCAGGTGTGTCTGTGTAGCATATGCACATCTGGTACTGTGGAACTTGAAAGAAGGAGTCAGCTCCCCTGGAACTGAATTTACAAGTGGTTGTGAGCTGCCATGTGGGTATTGGGAATCAAACACTGGTCCTCTGAAAAAGTAATCATTTCTCTTAATCACTGAATAAACTCTCTAGCCAGAGTGTATAAAATAATTTAATATATGTTAGTGTGAAATTTTATCCCAAAAGAATTTGACCTAATCCCTTGGTAGTTGTTCAAAATCCATCAATATCTATTACTACACAGTATATAGTTCACCTAGTCATAATTTTTCTTGTAGAGGATGCTAAGATAGATTAAGTAACCAAGTCGTTTAATGACTTGTATGATATCACTATCCCAGGAAAAAGAAACAGATTCTTACTAACAGCTATACTATCTCAAACATTGCCTTCTAGTGGGAAGGCCCTACTTGCTTATTAATAAGAAAATGCCTGTAGACTATGAACAAGAATCGATTCTGATAAATTATAAGAAATGTGATCATTAGTCATGAAAGCAAATAATATCCAATGGAAAAATAAACACAGAATCTAAATAACAGGATCCACATAACTGGTATAGTGATTAACTTTGTCAAAGATTATTCTGTTTTGTAACATGTTTTGATTTGGCTATGGATCAAAGGATCAAGTGTTAAAAGCTCCTGCAATCTGTGACAGTTAGAGAAGTAATTGGATTTGTGTGGACTCTGACTTTAGAAATAAACTATTAGTTAATTAATAATTTTATAGGATTATTCGGAGGTACTGGAGTGCCAGGTAGTGTCAGTCATGTGCCCTCACTTATGGCATGGGTCTCCTATCATTGGTCCCACTGGTAATTTGAAACAAAGGGAGAAAGGGAGAAGGAGAAAGGAGGCAGATGTGAACCAGCGGGGCTTAAACTAGCCACAGGTAGTTATGATATCATAAGGTTAGAATAATTGGGATAAAGCTTTTGTTGTTATCAATTAGCTCTGAAATTATTGTATTGGCATCTTGTAAATTGTGATTTTATTGATACATAAATCTGATTGACTAACTATAAGCCTTAAGAGTTTTGATTTACTGGGTAAATGGATGTTGTGATGACATGGGGTGGGCGGTCCTTGCATGGTAGCTAGAGGAACTTGGGAGATCCAGCCCCACTAGGGACTTGGCGGGTAAAGACAGAGCAGTCAGGGGAATGTGCCTGGTCAGCCAAGGGACTTGGGAACTGGCACAGAGAGACTGATCACCCAGCTGGAGCCATGTGGTTCCCAAGTTGCCGGCGGTAGGTCAGGAATCCAGCCGGTCCTTTTTTAATATTTCTGGGCATAGTTGGAGAGAGTTATCAGCGGCAGGAGCGAGGGAACATGGTCGGCCATGCCAGGGAGTTGGCAGGATGAGAGAAACAGGAGCTCCAGGGAGTTAGAGGATTCATTTTTTAATATTTCCTGCAACACTCTGCCACCTTTACCCCAGCACATCTTACAGGCAGGGCAAATTATACATCAAAGGCTTTGTGGTTGGGTTGGTGACCCAGTACCTCCACTGGAAGTCTTGACTGGGTACAGGAGTTGGCTTGTTCAGGTTCTGTATTCCCTATAAATGAGTCTTCCTTAGGCTCACCATCTTGGATTACTGATAATTTCCGTCTTACTAGTTTCGTAGCTTTTCTCTGAGATGCCCCCCAATTCCAATCATAGCTCCCTGTATTGTTTTTCTACATTTTCCATCCACCTGATCACTCCTGTTCCCATTCCCAAATGTCCCAGTCTCCCCCAAATCTCTATTCTGGTTTCCCCTTTCCAGGAAGAGTAAAGTGTCTCCCCTTGAGCCCTCCTTGTGACTTAGCTTCTCTGAGTCTGTGGATTAAAGCTGGTTATCCTTTACTTAACAGCCAATATCTACTTATAAGTGAGTGAGAACATCGCTATGTCTGTTTTTCGGGTCTGTGTTACTTTACTCAGGCAGATTTTCCTCTAGTTCCATCTATTTTCTTGCAGATTTCATGATTTTTTTTTTTTTTTTTTTTTAGCAGCTGGGTAGTTCTCCATTTGTGTAAATGTGCCATGCATTTTTTATCCATTCTTCTGCCTAGGGACATCTAGGTTGGTTCTAGGCTCTGACTCGCTTAAATAAAGCTGCTGTAAACATAGTTGAGCAACTGTTCTTATGATAGGATAGAGTATCCTTTGAGTATATGCCCAACAATCCCTAAATTTCTGAGAAACGACTGCATCGATATTTCAGTGTCTGTACAAGTTAGCATTCCTATCTTCAATGAATAACTGCTCTCATTCTCTCCACGTCCTTGGAGCATGAGCTGTCACTTGTGTTTGTTATATTGGCCATTATGACAGGTGTAAGATGGAATATTAAAGTAGTTTTCATTTCCCCTTCTCTGATGACTAAGGATATTCAAATTTCTATAAGTATTTTTTTTTTTTTTTTGCCATTTAAGGTTCCTCAACTATGAATATTCTGTTTAGATCTGTAGCCTATATTTTACTTGAATTTTTTTCTTTGGTTTGCTGATGTCTAGTTTATATATGAGTTCTTTATAAATTTTGAAATTAGCTTTCTTTCAGATAGCTGGTTAAAATCTTCTCTAATTCTGTAGGCTACTGTTTTGTCCTATTGAGAGTATCCTTTGACTAACATAATATTTTCACTTTCATGAGGTTCCATTTGGAAGTTTTGATCTTATTGC
>JADRCD010198428.1:0-16041 GCA_019843815.1 Montemys delectorum | reverse complement strand
CCTGAGATTCTCTCTTCTATCTCTTGTATTCTGTTGGTGATGCTTGCTTGCATCTATGACTCCTGATCTCTTTCCTAGGCTTTCTATCTTCAGGGATTTCTATCTCTTTGTGATTTCTTTATTGTTTCTATTTCCATTTTTAGATCCTGGATGGTTTTGTTCATTTCCTTTACCTGTTTGATTGTGTTTTCCTGTAATTCTTTAAGGGATTTTTGTGTTTCCTCTTTAAGAGTTTCTAGCTGTTTACCTGTGTTCTCCTGTATTTCTTTAAGGGAGTTATTTATGTCCTTCTTAATGTCCTCTATCATCATCCTGAGAAGTGATTTTGGATCCTAGTTTTGCTTTTCCAGTCTGATCATGTGTCCAGGACTTGCAATGGTGGGAGAATTGGGTTCTGATGATGCCAAGTAACCTTGGTTTCTGTTGCTTATTTTCTTATGCTTGCCTCCTGCCATCTGATTATGTTTAGTGCTACTTGCCCTGGCTAAATCTGACTGGAGCCTGTCCTTTCTGTGATATTGGTTGTGTAAGAACTCCTCAGAGTCAAGCTGTCTCTGTGATCCTGTGATTCTGGGCTTATTAGAGTACCTGGGAGTAGAGCTTCCTCTGGGTGTTGTAGGACTGGCTGCAGAATTTGTGCCCAAGGTCTGCTTAGGGCACCAGTCTAAACAGACTGGAAGTAACCTGTGCCACTCGGCTGGTGGATTTCCTGTGTGCCTGGGTTCCGCTGGTCCCTCTTACTCCCTGTGTTGGGACAGATGTTGTGTCCTCCTCACTTCTGATCCTAGGATCCTTGGCATGTCCGATTTTTAGGGGGGGGGGTTAGAATATTGTCTTTATTATTTGGTTCAGAAATTATTGTATTGGCATCTTGTAAATTGTGGTTTTTTTGGAGGGGGAAGAAAGTTTATTTATTTATTTTTTTGGGAGGTATCATTAGGACTTTCTTTTTTTCTTTTTTGGTAGATATTTTCTTTATTTACATGTCATATGATTTCTCCTCTCCCAGTTTCCCCTCCAAAAAACAAACAAACAAACAAACAAAAACAACAAGAACAAACCCCTATTGCTTCCCCCCTCCCCATGCTTGTCACCCCACCTTCTCCCACTTATTGGCCCTGGCATTCCCCTACACTGGGGCATAGAACCTTCACAGGGCCAAGGGCCTCTCCTCCCATTGATGATCGACTTTGCAATCCTCTGATAAACACATGCTGCCAGAACAATCAGTCCCACCATGTATAGTCCTTGGTTGGTGGTTGGGTCCCTGGGAGCTCTGAGGGTACTAGTTAGTTCATATTGTTGTTTGTCCTAAGGGGCTGCAAACCCTTCAGCTCCTTAGGTCCTTTCTCTAACTCCTTCATTGAGGACCCTGTACTCAGTCCAATGGATGTCTGTGAGCTTCTACCTCTGTGTTAGTCAGGTACTGTCAGAGCCTCTCAGGAGATAGCTATATTAGGGAGTGTCCAATTTTCTTATTTGTTACCTTATTATTGTACATTTTTTTTCTACCAGAAAAATCTTATAAACCACTCAAAAATTTTTCAAATCTTTTCTAAAAATTATTTTTGCTAAGTTGAAAACAGTGGCTTATTTAGAAAGTTATTTATTTGTATTTTTAAAACATGGCAAATAATGGTAAAATATAGAAATACTTAAAATTTTTATAATACCAAACTCTACCTTCAATTGTCTGAGTTTTCAATAGTATTTATCATAGTTTAAACTATGTTTTAATGTATATCTAACATGGTAATGATTTTTAGTTGAAAAGACAGAAATAGAAAAATTATTTTTTGTTTAAATTCTAATTAAAAATTTACTAAGCTAAATGATTAAATAGTAGACCAAAACAGCTTTAGAACTTAGTTGCACCATCCCTGAATGTTAAAAAAGAATTTCATATTTCACCTTCATAAGAAAATAAAATATCTAAGCAATAAATATTCCAAAGAATAAAACTGACGTTTAAAATAGCATTTCTGTCGTATTTGCTAAATATAAGGTATGGATAGCAGTTGTAATAAGAAAACAATCTGTATTTTCCAAAGCCTTCCAAAAGCTTACGATCTAACAGGGAAGAATGCAAAAAGCACAGACAGTAAACAACAGGATAGTAAATGGCAAATGAATACAAACACATTCTAGAATAAGGGCAAATAATAACTAAGAAACTGTATCTGTCCTGATTATAAAACGGGACAGGGAGAGTGTCAAAATTGAATCTGCTGATGACTGTGTCTAATTCCTAGCACTGTAATTCATGAATGCTAACACTTCAAAATACTTTATATTCTAAGAGGGACGAGACAATGGCCAAAGGCAAGATGGTAAAGATCCAAGTTGTCTTCTAGAAACAGTACTCAGAGGACTAGGGCAGGAAAAGAGCAGAGCAAATCCCTGATCAGAGACTGAGGCTTTGGTCAGGATAGCATTTTCAGATCTGAATTACATAGTAAGAAATTGGACAGACGAGCTGTTTCTCTCCAGAAAGAATAGTTGGTTAGTAACCTGGTCACTAACCCTGACATAATCAGTCAAGACAAGTATCTACTTGTAGTAATTGAAAAAAATTAACTGAAGCCACCAGTCAAAGAAGAAAAGCAACATCTAAATAAGTGTACAGCCTAGAGAAGATATAAACAACAGTGCAGTAGACATGCTATCTAATGGATAACAGGAGCATGAACTGGGGATAGAGTGTGCACCAGTGTTTTTCTAGCACATGCACTGCCCAGACCAAGCCTCAGCACCTATGGTAAATGAATATACAAATAATACCCTAGCACTGGTAAAAGAAAGAGTGCATAAAATATTATAAATAATTATTTAAAATAAACACCTGTATGTCAAGAGGCTGAAAGATGTTGGTGATGGCAGTCAAAATTCATTTCAAGATAAGTGAATATCTTCACAAAATTCTTACCTATAAATCTGACAAATCATTGAAAGACTAGTGCAGTGGTTTTCAACCTGTGGGTTATAACTCTTTTACATGGATTGCCTAAGACCATCAGAAAACAGTTTACATTACAATTGATAACATGGATATTTACATTATGATTCATAACAGTACAAAACTGCAGGTATGAAGTAGCGCCCAAAATAATTTTATGGTTGAAGTCACCACAACACGGGGAACTGCATTAAAGGGTCGCAGCATTGGGAAGGTTGAGAACCACTGGACTGAAGGGAAAGGTGTAATGACTGGCTCATGAAAAAATCCTGCTATTTATTAAAATATCATAGATGTGTATTTTAGATAGTTGGAAATTATCTGAAAGCAAATGTTAGAACCAAAATAACAGAAAGCAGACTGATAAATAAGAAAAGATTAAATATTGTTCCTAAAGTTCAGGGAATCACTATGGTCAATCTTTAAAAATACCAAGGTGTAGAGGCATGATTAGATTACAGATAAACATCTACAAAGAAACAGGAAATTAACTACAAGCACAGTTTTAAAACATCTAAACAACATACCAAATAAACAGAAACAACCTGCTAAGGAAATGAACATGCACATACTTGCTACTGGTGAGTTTTAAAATTCAGATGTCGGGTTTCACAAGAAAGAATGTGACTCAACTCTGTTCACGCATGACAACCATATTATATTTTAAAGAAACTTGCTTCCTCTCAATAACCCCAAGGCCCAGGGAACATCATGGAAGATGGCCTAGAGAGACTGCAAGAGCAGAGGCTGGGGCAGACTGGCATGGAACAATCTTCTGGATGTGACAGGACCTCTGTACCCATGAATTCTCAGCAGCTATGGCTGCCTGCACAAAACCTGCAACAAGCCAGCCAACATTCCAGCACAGAGCAGCAAAGATGGGACCGGCATCCCTAACCCAGAAGCTATGGACAAATGACAGAGAGTTAGTATCTAAGGGCACGGCGCCTAGTAGGGTTGCTCATGCTCAAGGGCTCAAGGCTCCACATCCAGGAGGATATGAGTAGCACAAATGGACTCAAGTAACTAAAAGAAAAACTGGACCCAACGATGGGAGTGTAGGGAGGTGGGGATGGACCTGAAAGGAGTTAGGGGGAGGTATGGAGCTCAGTATGATAAAAATAAATTGCACGAAAGTCTCAAAGGATTAATAAAACATTAAAAATATAAACAAATGATGTTCAGGCTTTCTTCTCAAATGGATGCCTAAGTTTTACAATTACTTTAAAACGTTATTCACTGGCTGATGAGATGGCTCAGTGGTTAAGAGCACTGGCTGCTCTTCCAGAGGCCCTGAGTTCAAGTCTCAGAAACCACATGGTAGCTCACAACCATCTGTAAGGGGATCATCCGATGCCCTTATTCTGGCCTGTGGATGTATTAGCAGCAGAGTACTCATACATTAAATAAATAAAAAATTTTAAAAAGTTATTCATTATGCTTATTAGTCTTTATTTCTAAAAAGTTTTAGATGTTCAAAACAGTTCAGACAACATTACACAGTGTTCCCATTTACTTAGTTTTCCCATTATTAACACTTTATAGTAGTATGGTACATTCATAGCAAATGTCATATTTTGTTTGGATTTCCTTAGCTTTTACCTAATGTCCCTTCTCCTCTCCAGGATCATCCATGAATCTATATGACCTTGAGCTGCCAGGTACTATTAGGCCTTTTTTAGATCTAACAGTTTCTCACACTTTGCAGTTTTGGGAGGATTTGACTGTGTTGCTCACTGGTTGTGAGTTTAATAGGATGCCTCACTGGTCAAACTGCCTGATGTTTATCTCATTTGAAACTGGGCTTGGTGGTTTTGAGGAGGTAGGCTACACAAGTAAAGTGACATCCTTACTACGTTCTAGCAAGACTGAGTGAGTGTGCCCAGATTTTTATGTTCTGGGGATGAAACTGAGGTCTTCAAACTCACATAGCAAGCAGTTTACTAAGCCATCACCCTAGGCTCTGAATTCAAATCTGTATAATCTTAACTATGGTTTTCTATCTGTAAAATAGTGCACACTTGGCAGTTACCATGAAAATTAAACAAATTACTGTAATATAAAGAACTTGAATTCCTGATTTGTTGGATGTGCCATGAACATTAGCCTTTACTGTTTCCAATAAACAACAGCCAGTGAGTAATCACATATTTTTTATCTTTACTACTTCTGGAGTATATGTATGGAAATAATTTCTCAGAATATTTCCTAAGCCAAAGTATACATATATATGAAACTTTTAGATACTGACCAATTGGTCTTCACAAAGGCTATATCAGCTTATACATCTACATCTAAAATATTAAGTTTGTGGGCAGGGGAGATGGCTCAGTGCTTGTCCCACAGGCAGGGAGAGGACCAGAGTTCAAATCCTAGAACCCATGTAAACGCAAGGTGTGTCTGATGGCCTTCTACAATTGGAAGGTGAGATGGGGAGTCCCCAGAGCAAGTTGATTAACAAGACTAGTCACATCAGTGAGCTTGGGTCTGACATGAGAGACCCTGCCTTGACGGAAAAAAAGCACAAGAGTAAGTGAAGATGACTTTGACATCAACCTCAGGCCTTATACATGCATGTGTACACATGTGCACCACATTTGCACACACTTGGGCCCAAACATGCAAAAGTCATGCAAATACAATACACATGAAAATGGAATAAGAAAAGTTTTTTTTTTGTCACATGCTATTTTATAAGTGCATTATCAAATTTGTGCTCTCATATGAAAAGTGGTGCTTCAACTTCAAAAGTGGTAGTTTCAACTTGTACACCCCCCGCCTTTTTATATATGTGGGTGGTGTGCATCTGCATTCATGTTCTATGGACATGTGCATTATTTGAAGAATGAGGCAGGATCCAGCAAGTCTAACCAGCTTGTCCCAGGATTCCCTATCATGTCTTACTTTTGTGTAGATTTTGGGAATCTCAACTCTGGTCCTCATGTTTATGGGGAGAGAGCTTTATCCAAGGAGTCACCTCCCTTTCCTGACTTGTATATGACCATTACACAAGGCTGAAGCATCTTTCATATCTTTATGATATGTTATGAGAATTCATTATTTATATTTTTGCCTATTTTAAATAGATCACTGATCCTCAAAACTCCAAATTCAACTTTTCCTCAGAATTATTTTTTTCCTCTTCCAGAATGATTCTCGGTACATAGGGTCTATGTGAAGGTCATGGGCAAGCCAAGCACAGAGGTACACAGGTAATCCCTGTTTCTAGAGCTGGAGGCAGAGGAAGCAAAGCTCAAGGTCACCCTTGGAAAAACAGGGATTTGGAGGCTGGCCAGGACATGAGGAAAAAAGGGCATGAAACAAACATTAAAAGCCACAAACAAAAGCACTTTATATTTCAAAATCTATCAAAAATAACCTGCCAGTGAAATACCCAGAAAGCGGAAGCTTTTCAAAGATAATGGCTTGTTTTTCTAAGCTATACTTCAACAGAATAAGGAATAAAGGAAAAGGCCATTCTCCACTCAGTTGTAGAGTTTTAAAAGGAAAAAAAAATTCTGACAAAATAATGCAAACAAACTCTTGATTCCATCTGTGAATCTGCGGTTTTCATTCATGGGGCAATGGAGGGACAACTGCCTCGTCACTGCTATTTTCTATGTACCCTTAAAACATAAGACGCCCCCAAGAAATGGTCTATACACCTTCTAAACACTCCATTCTCATGGAGGAGAACAAGGGCTCTTGGGACAAGGAACAGGACAAGCAGGGTAGCACCCTGGAACATGTTTATTTAGTAGCTCTCAGTAACAAGTGTGCTCCTATAGAGCTCTCAGCTGGGTCTTTGTATATTTCTAGTTTCCAGAACTTTGGTCTGTGGACATTTAGTAGTACGGTGTTGCAGAGTGCATAGGTCAGCTCCATCGTGGCATGACTATCTGGCCCCAGTTGCTGATTAAAGCACCAAGCTGAAGAGCCCTGCTGCTCTAGGATGAAAGGGGTCAAAACTCTAGAGCCCAGGGAACATGGACAGGAAGCCCGTGTTTTCTTCCCTACCCTACCTCAGCCCTGATTAGAGGAGGAAATGAAGGACAGCTAAGGAACTAAGGGTTTAAAGCAAATTAAAAAAAAAAAAAAAGCCTTTAATTTGGCCTGTTCCTAATAGCACTATCCCAGTAATTTCTCAATTTACTTTTTGTTTTTTTTTTTTTTGGTCAGTAGCTCCCCCACCTTGTACAAAATGAAGGCTTTTCCCAGTTCTAGACCAACTGTGGCTAAACACTGAAGCCTTGTCTCATAAAAATCTCATGCCACTAACTTGGTCAGTGGAATGTCAGATAAGGTAGGAAGCTTACAAAACTTTTATTTTACTTGGCAAAATAACAATTTGCATGTTAACAAACAACATCAGAATTCAATATTATCTGAGTGAATTATTTACCTAACTTTAGGCATTTTTTATTAGATATTTTCTTTATTTACATGTCATATGATTTCTCCTTTCTCAGTTTCCCCTCCAAAACAAAAAACAAAAAAACCCCAAAAACCAAAAACCAAAAAACAAAAAACCAACAAGAACAAACCCCTGTTGCCTCCCCCCTATTGGTCCTGGCATTCCCCTACACTGGGGCACAGAACCTTCACAGGGCCAAGGGCCTCTCCTCCCATTGATGATCAGCTTTGCAATCCTCTATTATGCACATGCTGTCATTAGGCATTTTTTAAAAGGTATTATAAAAATGAGAAACCCTCAGAGTTTTAACACTCATATATTTTTGTTTTCATTATAGGTGAGAGAAGTACACCAATTTTAGGTAGAGGTTGATACACACATATGTATATATGGAATACAAAATTGATTTTTAAACTTGAGGCTAAGTATATCTTTACAGTAAATCTTTAACACCTATACTAAGTGACAGTAAACACAAGCTAAGGGTGTTCTCTTTCCAGGTTTCCTCAGACTCCCTAAGAACCCAGAACTTAGTTATTTAACTGACACTTAATGAAAATTTTGTTGACAATTTTCTAGAAATAAGACTAATACAGCTGGTGAGATGGCTCAGTGGGTAAGAGCACTGTCTGCTCTTCCGAAGGTCCTGAGTTCAAATCCCAGCAACCACATGGTGGCTCACAACCACCCGTAATGAGATCTGACGTCCTCTTCTGGTGTGTCTGAAGACAGCTACAGTGTACTTAATAATAAATAAATCTTTGGGCGGGAGAAAAAAAAAAAAAAAAAAAAAGAAAGAAAGAAGACTAATAGTAATTTAGTACCAATTCTGGAAAAGTGTTTAACCATAGGGAAGAATTCCAATGATAATTTTCATTTAAAGCCAAAATCACTAGTTTAGATGAGCCAGTGAGAACTGACTCAACAGGAACAGGAAGAATTGATTCTTCCCTTTCACCTCTGGTCTCCAGTTCACAGTCCTCTGGATACCGTGTGCCAGCAGAGTTGCTCAACTTAACACCTGCACTTCTGACATAAACCAAAGAAATCTTTCTTCTTTTTTAAATACACTTTCTCCCTTTGTTTTGTAATTAGTTCTGAATTGTCTTTAACTTTAACGCCTGGTCCTTCCCTCTTTTAGCTATGATTGTAACCTGAATGTACAGCAAATTAACTTTCTCTTCAGTTTAAGTGTTTAGTAATGACTGCCTGACATTGTTTAACCTAGATAATATGTGTGTGTGTATCCACATATATGTGTGTATGTATATATATATATATATATATATGTATGTGTGTATGTAACACACATACATATATGTATCAGAAAGATTAGAATGTTGCCAAGCCACTGCAATACAGCTTTAGTAGAGAGAATGGGGAAAGAAAACAACACAGAATGACAACTCAGTTCTAGAAAATAAAAGACACAGCTGGAGTTTTCATCCACTAGGACAGAACTGAAAATTATACCCGACTCATGTCTACAGAGACAATGGATTCATTCATTCAAACAGACCATATCACCCCTCAAGTACATATTTGGTCTTCAGATCTAGTCTTCAAATGATCAAAACTAGAGCCAAGTATTTTAAATCACCTAAAAGCAGACAGCTTTAGTTAGAATTTCAATTTTACTAAACACCATTATAACTCAAATGGATTGCTTTCTACCAACTTCCTTTCTCATTCCAATTACAACTAGTTTTTTCATACAGCAAACAGCAACAGTAGCTTTAGAGGGTATCTTTTAAGCCTCTTATCAATATGAAAGCAAGTAAACAGGGGAGCTAACATCTACTGGGCAGTCATCACATACCAGACACTGTGAATGGAGTCTCCCATTTTAAATAAACATGTCAGAAACTAAAATAAAAATAAAAGAAATAAGGTTTTGTTGACATGCTGCAACTAAATGTTACATTGATGTTCAATGAAGTTTTAATACATCTATAGAACCAAGGATCTTTCTAAATTTAGAGTCTTTGAAGCCACAGGTGTATTTTTTGAGCATTCTATCCCAGGAGTGCCCTAAGAACTTTGTATTTAATCACCACAACTCTTTATAAAGGTAGATATTCTAATCGTAGGCTCATAATCTCATACTCAACTAATATGATCGGCACACTTCACCTGGCTCAGCCCCAGTTCTACTGCTGCTAGACTGCATTCTAAGGTTTGACTGCCAGTTCCACTACTTCCCTGTGGCTTTGTGGCAAACACACCCACTCTTCACTTTATACAACTCTAGAAGGTAGAAATCACACTCATGTTCATTTTGCTTTGTAAACTATGAATATCTAGGAATCTAGGAGTGTGAGAGTAGCTCAGTGGCAGTGTATATGCTTAGCATGCACAAGACCCTGGGTTCAATTGCCAGCACCCCATGTATACACATGTTCTTACACAGAATAAGGAAAATGTCCATTATTTGCATGACCTTGTTTTTAGTATAAAAGCAAATAAAATGTGTCCTCTACTAAATGTTTACTGAGAGTAAGGCATTTCTGAGGAAAGACACAAAGAAGCTAGCACTGACCTCAACGTAATATGTTGGAAGACTTTCAAAGCTTAAAAAAAAAAAAAAGGAAGCTAAGTTTTGGCTTATGTTAACAACAACAACAAAAGAAACTCCACCTCACTCCACCCTCAGGATGTGTCATAACGAAATTCAAAAAGTGACCACTTTTGGTCATATCTAAGTTTTTAAACAAAACTCAACTAAAAATGATCTACTAGCTAAAGAGATATTTTTTGGGAGAAAAAAAATCTTGCTGTTTATGCTGATATAGCCTTTGTCAGTGTTTAAGCAGGTTTATGCTTAGCACAATCCGTGAATCACTGGTATTTTGGTGAGACTCGACCACACTCTTCAGTACGCCAGACACTAATTCTGTCTTTTACTCCAGTTGCACACACAGTACCTAATCTGTATTTGTTTAAAAACTACTTTAACCATGTTCTGCCGTGCTTATTTACGAATTTATTGAACCATCTTGTGAACTGTGTCATCTGCCCCAGTGTTTAGTGTGGTCAGTGTGTCTCTCCCCAGCAGTGAGCACTTTACAGGGGAAGGGCGCTGAGCTTATCACAACTGCTCTGTTTTCCACACTGATTTTTGTCTTCTTATTTTTATAGCTGACATTATGATTTGTTGACTTAAAAGTGAGTTATCCTTGCACAGAGCAGTCAGCCAGCTCCATTTCATATTCATTATCCTTTGACCCCAGTTAATTCATTCCCTCTGGAACTTACTGGGTAGAGGTCAGCATTAAGTCCCTTCCACACTTAAAACAGGTTTTCAAAAGTCAATTTATGGGAAAATGACTCCCTTTAAAAGTTTTTTGTTTTTTTTGCCATGACTCCGTTAACACATACTTAAAATAAGTGTATCACAGACCTTCTAATTCCTGCTTAAGAAGTATCAAACTCCAAGTTGCTGCAGCTTCTTTTCTATTTTTTCAGATTTTTGAAATTAATGCTTGACGACTTTAGAACAACATCAGATAAAATTTCTAACGGACACTGTCAGGGGAAAGAAAAACAAAAAACCAAAAACACACAGAAAAAAACAAATAAGAAAAACCAATAACTTAAAAAAAGTAATTTAAGAAATAAATATTATATACTATGTGTCCCTTTTAAAGACAAAGCATTCATGTTACCTTTTAAGACATTTTAAAATATTTTTAAAACTATTTTTTCTGTTATTATTATTTTTTTAATTAGATATTTTCTTTATTTACATGTCATATGATTTCTCCTTTCCCAGTTTCCCCTCTTAAAAAAAAAACCCCAAAAAACAACAAGAACAAACTCCTGTTCCCTCCCCACTCCCCCTGCTTGCCACCCTACCCTCTCCTGCTTACTGGCCCTGGCATTCCCCTACACTGGGGCACAGAACTTTCACAGGGCCAAGGGCCTCTCCTCCCATTGATGACGGACTTGGCCATCCTCTACTATACACATGCTGCCAGAGCCATCAGTCCCACCATGTGTACACTTTGGTTAGTAGTTTAGTCCCTGGGAGCTCGGAGGGTACTAGTCAGTTCATATCATTGTTTGTCCTAAGGGGTTGGCAAACCCTTCAGCTCCTTTAGCCCTTTCTCTAACTCAGTTCAATGGATGGCTGTGAGCCTCTACTTCTGTATTAGTCAGGAACTGTCAGAGCCTCTCAGGAGACAGCTATAGCAGGCTGGAGTGCCGTTCCTTCAGTCTCTGCTCCATAGTTAGTCTCTGCAACTCCTTCCATGGGAATTTTGTTCCCCCTTTTAAGAAGGAATGAAGTGTCCACATTTTGGTCTTCCTTCTTCTTGAGTTTCTTGTGGTTTGTGAATTGTACTTTTTGTATTCTGAACTTCTGGACTATTTTTAAGTGAACATTGATTGGTGTTTTGTCTGCATGTATCTCTGTGTGAGAGTGTCGGATCCCTTGGAATTGGAGTTACAGACAGTTGTAAGCTTCAGTGTGGGTGCTGGGAATTGAACTGGGCCCTCTGAGAAAGCAGCCAGTGTTCTTAACTACTGAGCCATCTCTCCAGCCTTAAAAATATATATTTTTAAAGTTTAAAATTTTGTTAGACTTGAGATAATTATTACTAAGTCCTATTCTTTTCTAAAATGTTTTTTAGACTATTATTTTATGTGTTGTATATGTGTCTACAAGTGTGCATATAGTGTTTGAGTATATGTGCATGTATATAGTGTTTAAGTGTGTGTGTACATGTATGTAGTGTTTGAATAAGTGTATGTGCGTGTGTGTGTGTGTGTGTGTGTGTGTGTGTGCGCGCGCGTGCGCGCGCCATGCATGTTCTGGTTTGTGAAGAAACAAGGAGAGGGTGTCAGATTTCCCAGAGCTGGAAATATTGGGAAATAATCTCTAGTTCTTTGGGAGAGCAGCAAATACTCTTAACTGATGAACCATTTCTCTACCCTCTTTCCTCTAATATTATTTTATCTTATGTATGGATGTTTTACCTGCATGTAGTCTATGCACCACATGTGTTCTTGGAGATCAGAACAGGATATTGGATCCCCTGATACTGGAGTTACACATGGCTGTCAGCTGCCAATCATCATATGAGTGCAGGAATTGAACCTGTCCTCTGGAAGAGCAGCTAGTGTTCTTGATAACTAAGCCCTCTGACTCTCCAGCCCCATCTGACTCCTTTTTCCTTAATGGAATTTATTTGTACTTTGGGTTAGTTTTCCTGTCCCTCTTCTGATATCACATGGCTTTCTATAATCTCACTTAACTGTTACTATCTCCTTTGGTTCTACAGGCTCTTTCTGGTACTTTAATCATGGAGGATGTATAGTCAACATTGGAATATCTTGATTTCACTGTATCTGATAATAAAACTAAGTAAATAAAAATTTTATAAAAAGCATTTACTCAGCTACTGCTCAACCATAGTAATTAACTAACTAGTTAACTCAGTTGAACTCAAAATTATGAAATTCTGAAGTCACATATTGTCACCATTAATCTAAAATAACCAAACAAACCAACATTCTGAGGAATACACTGAACTATTTCTAGTAAGTCACAAGCTTACACATGTAGCTCAATAAAATAAATTACATAAATGAGATCAGCAAACTGTAACTTTCCACACCAGTAAAAGGAGCATTTGAAGTGCTAATAGAAAACTGAATGATTTATACATTAAGGAAATCAGTTATCTTTTTTTAACCCCTTTCCTTCCTCCTCCCCCGGCCACTTTTGAGAGTGCAGCTTTTTGTTTGCCCAGGCTAGCCTCAAATTCAAGATCCTCCGTGGTGTCAACCTTCAGAGTACAGTGATTATAGGACTGACATCATACCCAACTGAAACCATTATCTTCTACACAGTACGACATAAGATTCTGACATTAAATAAAGCACAAAACAAAACTGACATGAGCTTAACTTGGTAGCAGGGTTTAGCTACTTGTAGTTCTCCACTGACAAGTTCTACATATTGATTCCAGGTTATCTTTTAGAGTTAGGATCAAATTAATAAGTAACACTGAGAAGTTAGCATTTACTATGCAAATACTGTGTGTTAGGTAATAGACAAAACATTTTATAAACACATCTAAGATACACATACATGTATATACACATACATATAAAAGAGTTAATATTTTCAATTTCACTTTTCGCATAAGAAAACAAAGTCACATAACTCCTAAGTGGTAGAGATGAACCTCAATTTGACCAAAAACCTATGCTTTGAAAAAGGACATCATGCTGTTTTTCAGGAGTGTCTTCCTTTACTCAACTAAGAAATACTTGGATGTTTGTTTACTGTGGCTACATAATGTCTGACTTCATGGAGCTTAAAGACATGACAGGTACATTCAAGCTTAAGGGCAATTGCAATCAGCAACGAACATTAAAATGCAGGTTATCTAGGATGCCAGTACTTTAAAAAAAAGGGCAGGATGATCCAAGCAGCGGGGCAATGTGCACGAAGTCCTAATTAATGAGCCAGTATGTGTCTGAGGCTTAGGAATGCTGACCACACATGTGCCTTGGGAGTCATCACTGTATCTTGTAAGTAATAATGGCTTACAGAAGCAATCACATATTTCTGTCACCTGATCCTTGCGAGTAACCACAGATGTTTGTCTAGCTAACTGCTGGGAGTATGGAGGAGAAGAGGTCACCATGAACTTCTTGAGTAACTTGGGCAAGCTTACATAAAATTTATAGCGCCACTAGGAATCACAGTTACAAAAATTTATTTATATGACCATGAAAGAGAAAGAAGAGTTGTGTGTGTTTAAATGAGTCGTTTCTGCTTACTTGCTGACTACTAAAGATGTTAACAGCATCTTCCTTTATCCAAGCTACACGCTACCAGAAAAACAACAGCAGGGCACCACCCACATCTGAGGTCTATTTCTCCAGGTAAAGGACTATAGTGGATGGTGGTACAAGCACAAAAACAAAGTTTAAAACAGGCTCTCATAATTCTCCAACAAGATAGCAGTGATCCTTAATCTGACATTCACTCATCTTTTATGTAATGTGATTAGGGGGAGGGAAAAGGCCTTCCATTTTGGAAGCCTCTGCAGGACCTAGCACTGTGACTGAACAAAGTAAGAGCACCACAAAAATTCATCCAACTGAAGCAGTAAGTAGTAGATAATGGAAATCTAGGCAACTAACTAACGTATCGTTCTATCTAGTTCTTTACAAGGCTGCCAAATAGAAAGCAGTTACTAGCTTTTATTTTCTATCTAGATTCAGCTATCTTATTAACCTAGAAATAAACGTTGTTGAAGTTTTGAATTACGAGGATAAAAAGCACTCCTTTTCTTGTGAATAGGAAATGAGATGTCAATCTCATATAAAAATATACAATTTAAATATTTCAAAGCATCTTCCTATTATCATTTACCTATTTAAGTCTATTGACTTGCGTTAAGACTAGAGGCTCTGAAGATTGGCTGAGTTAAATCTGTATTATTCAGGTAGGCATTCTAGTGCCTCTGGCTTTGAGAAGGATGTTGGTGAATTAGCAAGTTACAGTGGATGTTAAATAAAGTAACCTTAGGCAGAAAGAGATAAAAAATGTTATTTCTTGGCTGATAAAAGTATTGTGAAAAAAAGCTTATAGAAACTAACCCTATATTTCTCCTAGCACAACAGGTCTGTATCTGCTAATTTGGTGTTTGTAGTAACTTTGTGCAGCCTGACTATGGTGAATAATGAGAACTGAAAGTATGTAGAAACAAAGTCTGCGACAATAATAGCACAGATAAAAAGAGTAGAAACACAAAGTTCTGAGGTACACACTGCATTATACACAAGACATTCTAGGCTAACTTAAAAATGTTTGTAGTATTTCTACTAAAATTGAAAAAAAAATTCAGATGTCTGTAAAATGCCAGATAATATTTCAGGCTTAGAGGGTCATATGGTATCTGCTGTACTAACCTCTGATACAGACCTTATGTAAATGAATGTAATGCTGTGCTTCAACAGAACTACAGAAGTAGGTGGAGGGCCAGTGTGATGGTTAGATTTTAATTGTTAACTAGATAAAATCTACATTCACCTGGGAAAGGAGTCTCAATAAGGGACAGCCTAGATTAGCTGATTGTGTGTGTGAGTGTGTGTGTGTGTGTGTGTGTGTATCTTGATTAAACTGAAGTGGCAAGCCCAGAGCACAGTATGTGGAACCATTCCCTGGGCAGGGCATCCTGGATTGTGTAAGAATGGAGAAAATGAGCTAGCCACTGCATGCAGCACTAATTCACTGCTTTCAGTTCTTGACTGAGGATGTAACGTGACCAGATGCTGCAAGTTTTTGCTGCCGACTTTCCTACAATGATGGACTATCACCTGGACTGTGAGGCAATAAACCCTTACTCCATAAGTCAAGGTGTTTTATCACAACAACAGGAAATGAAACTAAGAGAGTAAGATTTGGTCTAGGATGTAGATGGCTGACCCTTACACTAGGGCAAATGCTAAAAGGAACTTTTAAAGACTACTAAACCAAACCAAATAAAGCAACCATTACCAAAATAGGGGAGGAGAGAAAATGGAAATCATTAAAAGAAGGCAGAAAAGGAGCGCGTATAAAAAATCCAGCAGCTCCTGCTGTAGAGGTGCTTCTTGGCTGGTAAGGCACAGCAGAGCGCACTTCTAACAGCCTGGACTAGTAAATTGAGAA
>JADRCD010198427.1:16207-34477 GCA_019843815.1 Montemys delectorum | reverse complement strand
TGTGTGAGTGTTCCTGTTTGCCCCTGCCCCACAGCTTATTGGAGGTGTTTGTTTTCATCTTCCATAGAAATTTTCTCTCATCACAGCAGTTTCTCTTGTTAGTATAAATTAATAATAAATTGTAATCATTATTTTATATTCTCTAACTTCATAGTTGCTATACCTTTCTAGCAAATCATTTCAATTATATCAAGAATATTATAACTTCTATTTAGAAATATGACCAGCGGAAAGATGGGCAAGCATATTA
The DNA here is from genome assembly GCA_019843815.1 of Montemys delectorum. Classification (NCBI taxonomy): domain Eukaryota; kingdom Metazoa; phylum Chordata; class Mammalia; order Rodentia; family Muridae; genus Montemys; species Montemys delectorum. Next base: position 34,227 of record JADRCD010198427.1, on the reverse strand, counting down.
ATTGGACAAGTATCCTTTTTACTTTCACATTAAAACTGCTTAAACTGAATTTGAATACTTTACAGATCCTAACTGTAGATAATGAATAGAATATATATGTATTTCAGTTTTCATTTGGATTTGGTTTTAGATTTGCAACAATCGAGGAAACTGTCAGTGTGAAGCTGGCTTTGCTCCTCCAGAGTGTGACATGACACCTTCATCTCCAGGAGGAAGCATGGATGATGGATTTTGGCTGCCCTTTGGTTAGTATCCGGAGCACAGTCTGTATGTATAGAAGCGTATCCCATCTACACTGGTCATTGTGGCCACTGAAGACTTGCCATTTAAGAAGTGTAACTTAAGGGTCAAATATTTCTATTTTGCTTGACTCTATTTAAATTTACAGGACCGTGTGTAGAAGTGAGGCCTTAGCAGACCTCCCTTCTCTAGTTTTATCAGAACATTTCTATACCCACAGCATAGTTTTCTGTGCAGTCACAAGTTTCAGAAAAGACGATAAACTGCTGTAGTCTGTATTTCCCAGGGGGAATTAGTTATATATGAGGATGTGCTGGCTTACAACTGAGTTGCATGTTTAAAAAAAATGTGTGTGGGGGGGGTTTAGTAGGGGGAGCTATGTTTGAGGATGCCTGAGATAGCCAGCAGAAGAAATTGGACTCCCTGGAGCTGGAGTTAGAGACCTCATTTGGGTGGCTCAATGTTGGTGTTAAGCAGCACATTCAGGTCCTAGGGAGCAGCTGATGCATAAGCACTGGGCCATCTCTTCAGTTCTGGCCTGTTTAAAATTAATTGTTCTATTTAAATGTGGAAAGCACCCAAACCTATGCACTCAGCTCATGAATATTACACGCCACTAGACATGTTTAAATGCATTTGGTAGAAAGTCCTGAGCAGCTACCGCCCATTTGATTCTGTCAGCTCTGTTTGCTACAGTCACACACCTGTGACAGCACTTACGGCTGCTGTATGGCATCAGGTGTGTCTCAGTCTTATTAATTACTATATGTGTAAATAACAAGCTGGGAGCTTAGCGCAAAAGGAGCCACAGACTGGAAGGTTAAAATAAGAAAAAATTTGCAAGAAAGCTGTTTAAATGTGTTCCCTCAATCCTATTGAATAGAAATTTGGGTATTCTCTTAGTAGATGATACTAGAGAAAGATTTATTTTCTTAATTTAAGGTAATATTTCATTGAAATAGTTACATTAATGGAATTTATATATGTTGCTAATATCCAGTATTATAGTGTCAATATTCTAATCCATTGATAGTTATCTTAATCTGTGTGGTCTTCATTTAATTTATACCAGTTTCATTTCTAGACTTGGCAGCTCTTACTCTCACTGATTTTATTTTTCTTCAATTCTTAGTTACTTAAGGCTAAATAGATATCCCGTTAAAAATGTCTTAGAGATGCAAGACTTTAAGTACCAAAGTACATAGGAATTTTGATGTATCCCATTTTTTAAAAATTGTATGTAATAATGCCTCTGTGTTTGTGGGTGTGCGTGCACTTGTCTGTGAACATGCATTTAAAGACAGACTGGAGCAGGACCTTGTCATCCTTTTTTGTTCTCTGCCTTATTTTTTGAGATGGGGATGGTCACTGAACCTGGAGCTCTCCATTTTGACTAGGCTGGCTGGCAGGCAGGGATATACCTGTTTTTATGTACCAGTGCTGAGTTTTGTTTGTTTTGCCTAAATGAGATTGTTCTCTTCCTTTTAGATGCATTTTATTTACTCTTTGATAGTTTCATACAAGTATGCAATGTTTTTGCTCATGTTCACCTATAGTTTCTCTCTTCTGCTCTTACTGGACACAGCTCAGCAGCAAATCCTTCTCCAACCTTTATGCCCCTTTTTTCTTCCTCCCTCCCTCCTTCCTCTCCTTCCCTCCTTCCCCCTCCTTCCCTCTCTCCCTCCCTCTCCCTCCCTCTCTCCCTACCCCTCTCTCCCTCCCCCTCTCTCCCTCTGTCTCTTTCTTCCTCTCTTTCTCTCTCTCCCCCTCCCTCTCTCTCTTTCTCTTTCTTCCTCCTTCCCTCCCTCCTTCCCTCTCTCTCTCTCTGTCTCTTTCTTTCTTTCTTTCTTTCTTTCTTTCTTTCTTTCTTTCTTGCTTTCTTGCTTTCTTGCTTTCTTGCTTTCTTGCTTTCTTGCTTTCTTGCTTTCTTGCTTTCTTGCTTTCTTGCTTTCTTGCTTTCTTGCTTTCTTGCTTTCTTTCTTTCTCTTATAAACAACTGAATACAGGTAGCACTGAACGCTGGAATATTGACTGATCTCATACAGGTGTTGCTCTGGTAACCTTGGTTATGGTGCATTTGTGAGTGTCACCTTCATGCTATGCCCAGAGGCCAGCATTTCACAGCACACCTTCCCATCCTCTGGCTCTTACCTTCTTTCCGACTGTTTTCTCTGGGGTTTGGAGCACGAGCTTGCTATAAATGTCCTATTTAAGGCTGGGAGCCCCTCAGCTCCTTAGTCCCAGCTCTTTGATTTCACTGGGCATCCTTGTATTTTCTGTTTTCTTCTCCTGTTGAGTAGTTTTCCTGTAAGTTTACCTGAAGCTCTCTCATCAGAATCCATCAGTATGGAATTAGTAATATGATTTTTTTACACCTGGATTTTTGATGTTCCCTTCTGAGCCTGTGTTGAGACTTAGGCCACTGGATTTAGGCCACTGATTGGAATTTTTAAAATTACCCATATTCTTTGAGTTCCAATTTCTGCACTGTTCACGTGTGGCTAGGTTTTAGTAAGGGTGAAGCATTGTTCCTTTCTCTGGACTTGAGCTCTATAACCAAGCCTTCAGGATTCCAGGAGAGACTTTTAATACAAGTCAGAGTAGAATATTAAGTACAGTAGTAACCACAGTTGGTGTATGTGCCCACTAATAAAGAGACAGTAAAAGTCAGTTAATTATAAACAATCTTCTATCCATCTCCACTAACTTTGGGTGAATAAAGGTACAGAGATATTGTAGTGTATCCTGTGGTCTGATTCACTAGGAGTAGGGTACAGAAGGAACAAGCTAAGACTATGGTCTGATTCACTAAGGGTAGGATACAGAAGGAACAAGCTAAGACTGTGGGTTATTCTTTAAGCAAGGAAAGAAGCAGGGGAAGGAGACTGAATAAGGAGGAGTGAGTTACTGAGAGTACATGGAGTTTTAGTATTATTAAAGCTACATAAAAATATGATTAAGAAGTAAATAGAAGAGCAGTGGAAAAAGAGGACTGTGAGTTATGAAGAAGAGAGAATGGGTCTGGGTTGGACATAAGTGTAGTAGTTGGATGTAGTTAAATGCCCAGAAACAGAACAATTGTAAAACAGCAGAATCATTTTAAAACTAAAAACAGTTCAATGCAAGGGTGAAGATTTTTAAAACCACAAAATGTAATAAAAACAGCTTTAGGCAACATCCTTTTCTTGCTAAGAGATGTGATCTTACCTCTCTGGCTTAAGAGACCAAATAGTTCCATGCAAAAGAGTGTTTGAATTCATATACCGTTCGTAGAAGTTAATTCAAAATTAACTAACAGTATATAAAAGCTGAAACCGAGACATCATAGTGGACAAAACAAAATAACTCAAGTCACTGCTCTGCTTCAGTCCTGGTTTCTGAAAAGCTGAATGGTACTTTCACATTTTCAGATAAAAGCTCATCTTTGATTGTCAAGCGACATAGCACTCAATACAAAAAAGGGCTTTTGATCAGTTTCTACGTCTTCCTGCCTTTCCTCATTGCGACAGCCTTCATGGTTGTTAAGCGGAATATCTCAAAGGCATTGGAGCACAAAGAGGGAGCATTAAGCGAAAGGTAAGTAAATGTATTAATAGTAAAAATGGACCTCAGGAAGTATTTTAACACGGTTAAGTAATATAAATATGGCTTTGGGGAGGGATGGTTGATTGGACAACCTGCTGGAACTACTGGGTGGAAGGTTTTCAGGATATACCAAAGTTTACTTCTTTTTTCTGACCAGTATCCTGTAGTGAGAATTCTGGAAGTTTTGTTTTTTAAAAAAAGCACAGAAACATTATAAGAATACGGATTCATTTTAATCACAGGTGTAGGGATTTGGGGCCTGCTTCAGACTGTCAGCAGTGGCTGACCATGAGCTGCCTAGTGCCCCAGTAGAGGTGTGGTTTTTGCCAGCTGCAGGTAGTTTCTATGATTGTGTGACTTTTGAAATTCTGAGACTGTCTCAGAGGATATAGCAATACTAGAGCCCCAAGAGGCATGGCTGGTAGTTGTTCAGAAGGATTGGTTGCAGCGTGTTAGTAGATGTACTTAAAGAAGAAACAGAAGGAAAGAACTTAGATTTAGGGATCTCTCTCTCCCTCTGTCCCTCCCTCCCTCCCTCCTTCCTCTCTCCGCTCTCCTCCTTTCTCTCTTATCTAGTGATAGGGAAGTTAAACTGGGTATGTGGGGTGGGGATAAGGGATGGGAAAAAGAAGAACCCACAAAGTAGCAAAGACCAGCTATACAGCAACCTTCAAGTCCTGATGTGACAAGGACAATTTGAGCACCTCAGTGTCCCTCAGGACCTTTCCAATGAAAATCCTACCTGAGGTGTAACTCATTTAGAACATACTGCTGATTTCCCAAGCCACCTGAGCATCCTTATGTTGCAACTCGTGCTTATGCCTGGGGTGGGGTGGGTGGGGCCGATAGAGACAAGCTTGGGAGCAGATTTGTGAATAGAATACATTGAAGGCAAGAAAACAGTGCAGAGCAGAGCTGGGAGCCCTTTCTATAATGTGCATGCTACTAATATCGCTTGTGTTTTTCTGTACTGCAGTTAAGGTGTTGAACAGTTGTTTGAGCCCCAACAATGGCGTAAGCTGTGCTTGGTGGGGACTCAGGGAGAGTGGAATTATGAAGCAAGGGTAAACAGGGATTCTGTAGTCCCATCCTGTAAGAATGGTGACGGCGGATTTCCAATGCCATCTCTTGTTCTCAGAAGAGGCAACAGTTATCAAGGAGGCGGTGGCAACTAGTTAAATTCAGGGCAATGCTCCTCACGATTTGTGTAGACATCTATAAAATAATGAGAGTGTTTAGAGTCATCAGATTAAATGACAGCTGGCATAAATATTGCTGTACTGTTTGGACATTTGGTGAAAGTCTGGATAATTAGAAATTTTGACTTTTAGGAGAATTGTCATACTAAGGAATCACGCTCTTAAAAAAAAATATTACAAAACCATGTCAAATCAGCAAATAGAAGTGGTTTCTGGCCAGCAAGAGGACACGTTGAAAACAGAGCTGAGGCATGCAAGTGTGGCCCTCAACACTCCATGAAGGGCAATTGCTGTGGACTCCCTTGACTAGCATATTGGCCAATCTTTCCTTCTGTTTTCAAATTCTAACAGATCACCAAGTGCCACCATGGCCCCAGCCTTTTAGGTCAGATTCTCCAGGGGGAGCAGCAATAAGTATGCAAAAATCACTTAAAAGTTACTTGCCCTCTACTCAGATTAATGATGTCTAGTTAGATGTTCAAACCAGAAGTTGCCATGTGTCCCAGGAGGATCTTGAACATTATAATGGCATGCCTAGTGTGTTACCCCAGTGTGTTATAAGTAATCAAGAGGATCTGTTGTCCGACTAATGTTGGTGAATGTAGTTGAAGTATCTTATTAAAAGCGTTATTAATGAAGGTAATATAAGTAATTATACTTGCTTTGATGGAAACAAAACTGGAGAGGGTTAAGAACTTGAAGATGAATATATAAATGTGTATAAATATTAACAACTGCCTTGATAGATATCTTAATACCATCTTAATTTATATGTACACAAGGTAGAGGAGAAAAATGGCTGGACTGTTAGTTTTGAAATCCAAAAACATAAATAAAAAAAACTCAGAAAGGCACTGTCTGTCTTGAAAGTTAGATAGGATTCGGCAAGGTCAAATACTGGGATACTTGATCACCGGCTATCACTGCAAAGAAGATATTGATACATAGCAATTGATCACTTAGCAGAAATCTGATTTTTGACATTTTTGTGATTTTTTTCAACTTTGTATTGGTTCTTTGTGAATTTCCCATCATGCACTCTGATTCCACTCATCTTCCTCCTCATGAACCTGCCCTCCACTCTTACAACCTGGTCCCAACAGAAAAAAAAAAAAATCTCATTTGGAAGCTTAGTGTGTGACAGTTTGCCCGACAGTCTCTCCTTTTCTCCACAGACTTCTTTGCTTACAAATGTTCACTGCAGTGACTCATTGGTCTGGTACAAGACCTCTGGCTTCTGCTACTCTATCAATACTGGAACCTCCCTGGGACTCCTCTCAGACATCCTGTTGCCCTGTGTCATGGAGATCTTATAGTTTGGGATCTGTAGGACTGGCCCCTTCATGCACTCCAGCAGTTCATTGATGGGGTAGATGTTGGGGTGGGCCAATTCAAAACTCTGTATCTGGGCCTGAGAGGTACCTAAGCTGATCAGCCGGCCAGCTCTCCTGTGCATATACCACCAACCTCCTGCTTGCCCCAGCTGGCTCCTTTACACCTATGCCCTCGGGGCCAGCTCCACTGTGCTACCCAGGTGAGGTACAGGGCCCACTCTGTCAAGTGTTGAAGCAGCCAGTGAGGGGCTGGGCCAGTTCTTGAATTCTCATGACCCTGGGGCCAGCTCTCCCACCTACCTGCCTTAGGTGGCAAGGGAGGAGGGCATTCCTCCTTAGTCCATGCTAATCACACGGAAGGTGAGTGGCAGGGCTAGCTCTGCCATATTCATATAGCCTTGGGGCCAATTTACCTGCAACTTCCACAATGTGTTGGGGGCAGGGGGCGCTCTCTCCTGACTACTGCATCTGGCTAGGGGCAGGGTCAGTGCTGCTGCTGTCACACACCCAGGATCAGCTCTCCCATAATTCCCAGGTAAGGGATGGGGCTAGTTCTGCACAGTAATCAGACTTCAACATGTTCTTGGACAGCAGCCCAGACCAGGGACATTTGCCTGGCCTTTGGTGGTAACAGACCCCCTTGCTGCTTCAGGTCCATGAACCCAGATGTGGTCCTGAGTGGCAGCACAGACCAGAACCCCACGATGGTACCAGGTCGCATCACCGGCTTCTCACATCAGGCTGTTCCTCACTACCCGTGAGTCTCTAGTTCTGCCTCTTCATTGTGCCCGCATCCTTCTGTTCCTCTTTCTCTTCCATTTCTCTACTACTTACTTGCTCCACTTAGTGGTGCCTGGGGGTCTCTGAGTGTCTGGGGTCATCTCAGGAGTCTTCTCAGGAGTGCTATGCCCCGCTTATGCATTATGGCTCCACTCAGAGGTCATTTGGGGGAAGGTCTGACCTCACCCTCCTAGGTCTACATAGCACCAGACTAGTGGTCATCTCAGGCTCGTTCCTTACCTGCAACTGCCTGCATGACCTCATGTGAGGATCATCTGTCTAAAGCTCACTCCCTGCCCAGGGCCCACAGTGGCCCCTGGTGAGGCTCTTCGAGTCTCTGGCTCACTTCCCACCCTGGGAGCCTGAGGGGCACTGGACTAGTACTTGTCTAAGGGCTCTTTTTGTTGTTGTTGGTTTGTTTTTGTTTTTGTTTTGATTTTTGTTATTTTTTGTTTTTTTGTTTCTCTCTCACCCCCACCCCACCCCAGGGAATGTCAGAGAATCAGTCATTCAGATGTTCATAGGCTACACTGAGCATAGACATAGCCCCTCTCCTCTCTGCCACCTACTGACAAGCATATGACAGAGCAGGCACACTTGCAATGCCTCTAGGGGGCCTGGTGATTTTTCTTCAGGACAAATTAATCCTGCAAAGAATTTTTTCTCTTTTGTACAGATCAATGCCAGAAGACAGTAACGACAGCAAGCAGTCATAGAGTCAAAGGTGACTGAAAACATCAAGTTGCTGATAAAATGTTGGAACTGTACTCTACGAACAACACCTCGGATGAGCCTATAACTGCTTTTGCATTTCCTCATGCAGTCCTAATTGCTAGCTTCACACGCTGCGGTGCAGCCAACAGAAAGCACTTGCTATTGATTTTGTTTTTCATTAGTTTGGGAATCCTTATGTAACTTGTTAGTAATCAGACTCTTAGAAGAAACCTCTTGAAAGGAATTTTCAATATTTTCTTAAACGAGCACACCTGTTCCTTTAAGGCGCGAGTTTGCAAGTGTACAGGAGGTTGTCCTACACACTCTTTCTTTATTGAGACTCTAAAGGAATTTGTTTCCTTGTCTTAGAATGGAGGGAGTGCATATAGGAAGTCATAAAAATGCCTCGAACTACAGAGTGTCAGTAAATTGTGTAGTTTTACTTAAGGCATGCCTCTCACGTCCAAACTGTCAGAACCAACTTGACACATATGCCTCACAACATACCTGAAAATGAAGGGTGGAATTTATAGTGATGGAGGACCAGGAAAGGTGGTAAGGACACAACTGCTTTCAAAACAGAAAGATAACTCTTTATCATAAGACAAGATAAAAGAGGTATACAAAATTTTTACTCATTTGTGTAAAATTAAAGGTATTTTATATGCTACACCTGAACATGTGGAGAAATTGAAAAGGTCAACAAAGCGTTGCCTCGGGCATCCATCCAATTGCGCATCTGACATTCACTTACGTCTCACTCTGCTTGCTGAGTCAGCAGATAGCTGACACCATGAGGGCTGAAGGGTTCTCACTTAAAACTGTAAATATCTCTGCACCAATCCCATCACCCTTATCTCACCAATGTGTGCACACCACATCCCCAGATTGCATCAGAGGTACTGATAGAATGCATGACTGCCTACTGCCCATGTGTTTGCCGTGAGCATCCAGCCAGCAGAATTATCTGTGTGCACATCTTAAGGGTGGGGGGAGAGGGTTAGGTTTCCAACACACGGATACCCCAAATGACAAAGTAAGTCAGATTGCTTGGTTACTGGCAGTTTAGCTGACAGGATTGGAAAACATGCTACAGGTAGGGCTGCTAAGACCTGAGAAGAAAATCTCAGTAGCACCTTGGAGGCCACTTCTCTCTCATGCCAAAGAAAAGGCAAGACTATCTTAGAATCCAAACTACTTCTGCAGATGCCCAAAGCTGCTTCTCTTGTTTGATTTCAGCTTGGGAACACAGTGCTGTGGTCAGGGCAGGAATGTAGTCGCTACCTTAGCGTTCCAGACCAGGGATGGTTAAGAATAGCTCATGGAGAAATGTTGAAGCTGAATGCATTTCCTTAAGAAAAACTGGTAAATGATGTTTATTGACATACTTCAGGAAGACAGCAAGGCTATTTCATAACTCTTGCGTAGCTCAAAAGTATAGGGTATGCCCAACATACGAGAAGCACTAGGCTTGGTTCCCGGTACCAACACACACACACACACACACACACCACCACTACCACCACCACCACCGCCACCACCACCGCCGCCACCACCACCACCGATCACTTCCACCAGTCACCATCACCACTACCACCAGCAAAAACTGAAAGGCAACAAACAAGATCCAAATGATAAAGTGTCACATACGCTAAGATCCAGTTTGGTATCTTGAGTGGTCATCTGGGTAGGTGTTGGTAGGTAGGGTGGTGGAGTGGTGGGGTAGTGGGGTAGTAGTAGTTTATTTTTATATTAAAATAGATTTATATCATTACCCCCTGCCTTTTTTCCCCTCTTAAAACCCTCCCATATATTCCTCCTTGCCCTCTTTCAAACACTTGGCCTGCCTTTTTCCTCACTAGTTTTTGTGAAGTCTGCACATTGTTACTTCTGTGTATGCTTCCAGGGCTGGTCGCTGAGTGTGGAATAACCACTTAATGTGATCTTTCCTGGGGAAGACGGTTTCTCTTACTCTCAGCATTCCTTAGTTGTGTGTGTGTGTGTGTGTGTGTGTGTGTGTGTGTGTGTGTAGTGTTGAATATGCCTAAGCTTTCCCTCATCTACTTTAGCATGCCTATTGTTGTCCTTGTCCAGCCAGTTAACGGTAGTGGAACTTTATGGGTGCAGCTGCTGACATTACTAAGAGACACACTGTCACAGCCAACTCCATGACCCTCTGACAGCCTTTCTGTCCCCTACTCCACAGAGTTCCCTGAGTCTTAGGTAAGGGAGGTGTTTTAGACTTACCCTTAGGACTTGGGCTCCTAGATTCTGCAGTTTGATTGGTTGTGACTTTCTGTAATGGTCTTCATCTGCCGTAAGGAGACAGTTCCTTGATGAGGGGTGAGAACTACCTATCTGTGGCACAAGGACAAATGTTTAGAGTGTAGTTAGGGATAATGCTGGTTTAGTAAAGTGTTTGCTTCTAGGTTCTTCTTCAGCATCCAAGACTTCACCAGCCTTGGTTTCCAGTATTGGGCACGGTTTCCTTCTGCTTGAACAGGTCTTAAGTCCAATCAGGGAACCGTTGGTTGCTACCACAGTGTGCATGCCACTACCGTACCCTTAGGGTTATTGTGCCATGATGGTTGCTGTAATGTATGGGCCTCAACGCTGGTTAGGGGTGATGATCATTTCCCTTTTTTGGAAGCCTGCATGGTGTCTTTTTGACTGTATGAAAGCTAGTCCTCAGAAAGGGGGCATTCAGATGAGTCACAGCTCAGGGGGCCTCTGGACGCTGTGTCTGATGAACACTGTGTTTTCAGCAATCAAGACTTACCTTCTGGATGGTTTTATTTCACTCAAAGTTTATAAAATACAATGAAAACAGATAAAGCTCATTTGACAACACACCCTTTCCATGCATCCATTGCAAAATAGTCACAAACAAAAGCAAGACAAACTGAAAACAGCAGCAGCAGCAGCAACAACACAAGCCAAACCAAAGATGTAGCTTTACAAATCATAGGGCATAGAAGGCCAAAGCCAGTCATAGACTTTACGCTAATTTATTATATTAATTAAGCTTCTATTGTATTGCTTTTTAATAATGATGAGAATGTAGCTTTTCTACTACTTGTGTCTTTTTCACAAAAGCAGTTGGTGCAATAGCAAAGCCACAATGGAAGAGGACTACCACCGAGAAGCTCACTGTTCCATGATCTGATCCAAGAGCAAGAACGAACCAGCCCATGTCTGTCTCTGTGGCTCACTGGGTTTGGTTATACGTACCTCCAAATAAATCCTATGGCTGACGGTATACAGACGTGTATTTGTTGCTTCTTCCCTCTGACCCAGGGAGACCATCATTCTAAGCTAAGAACATTCCACTCTGACTATCCCCACCCAAGTGCCCAAAGCCAAAAGCAGGATCTACAAACCAGCCCTCTCCAATCACACCCGAGCTCTATCATGTTTTAGGGTGCCCAGAGGGAGATCTGATAGATGGGAGCAACTCCTGTAGGTCCCAAATAGTCACTAGCATTCTTTCCTCTCATAAAGGAATTTCTTAGACTGAGTTCCTGATCAGAGGTGCAGATGAAGGCCTGATGGTTCCCTGAAAAACTGAGATTTAGTATGTTTCTTGATATTTGGTGTTGTATGGCTATTTCTGAAGTGAAACATTCTTCTGATGGAAGGAGCTGGGGTCAAACTTCAAGAGGAGCCTGTGAGGCAGGAAGCTCACTTCCAGAAGTTGTACGACCCAGAGGCCCTTCCGTAGGTTTATGAAGCAGGAAGTGATTGCCAGGACAGAGGAGGGTTCTCTTTAACTGCCTGTAAGTCAGACAAGGAATTCTAGGGATATAGCTCTCATGAGTTGTGACCCACACTCGCTCTGATGGGCCTTCTTGCTGATGAGTCTGCCTTGGTCATACAAGTAACTCCTCCAATAAACGAGCTAGTTCAACAACCTAGTCTTGGACGGAATTGTGTCTGTAGTGTGAGTTGAACTTTTGTTCCTAATATGGTAAGCCTGAACTTTGGTAAGCACAGCTTCAGCTTTCTCTGGGTGATTTTCTTGTTGGTGGCCTTCACAGTCCTAATCCTTTCTTGGCTGAGGCCAAGGGTACATCTCCATGGACCTTGAACATTATGCTTGGGTTACGTGTTCTGTTGGTCTACCTCACGCTTGATCATGTCCCCAGAGCCTTCACCCAAAGCAAAAATGACCCAAGGTTCATCTTGCAGATCCAAACACTCCTTTTCCAAATATCGACAACTGATAATGGATATGTGTAGAACACTCACCCAACACAGCACTAGGCAGCCTTTAAAAGAACAGACCACAAATATCATTGTGAAATGGGTGAATCCTAAAGTCATCATGCCAAAAAGCCAATCAGAAAGACTACGTGTCACACATTTTTAAAGGCAAGAAATAATTTAGAGCTAGTAAACTAATTTAGGGCCCTGGTGTTTGAAAACAAAAATGATGGAGAGGGCCAAGTCTATAAGACGAGACATAGTGTTTCTCTGGGGATAGTAAGTTCTAAAATCCACCGTTAATGATTATGCATGTTCACAAATGTGTTACCACCACACACTTCTACACTTCAAATGAATCCTGTAAATTCTGACATAACACGGATGCATATATATATATATATATGTACATATATATACACACACACACATATATATATACACACATATATATACACACACACACATGTATATATTTCCCCCTTTTCTCACTGCCACTAATATTGGGCCACACTAACTATGGCCCTGCCCTATATTAGTAATAACCTTAGTTATTGCTACCTAGGAAGAGCAGGACCTAGCTGACTCCATCTCCATGGTGACCTAAGGTCAATATTTTCGTGGCTTTTGACATTGTCATGTCACTCCGTACAGGAGGGTGCACTGTGGAAGATGCAGGAGAGAAAGGCTTTGCCTGTCTAGAGTTGGACATTCTTGAGAAAGCAGATGGAGGTGGGATCTCTGCTGTCTCTATTATGGTTTCTCTATAGCCCTGGCTGTCCTGGAACTCACTCTGTAGACCAGACTGGCCTCGAACTCAAAAATCCGCCTGCCATTGCTTCCCAAGTGCTGGGATTAAAGTCATGTGCCATCACTGCCTGGCCATGTTGGCTTGTTTTATGTCAATGTGACTCAATCTATAGTCATATGGAATAACAGCCTCTCGATTGAGAAAATTCCCCCATCAGATTGAGCTGTGGGCAAGTCTACGGAACATTTTCTTGATTGATGATTGGTGGGAGGGTCCAGCCAGCCCACTGTGAGCATTGCTCCTCCTGGGCAGGTGGTTCTGAATGGTATAAGAAAACAAGCCAGTGAGCAGCAGTCCTTTATGGTCCCCTGCATCCACTCCCGTCTCTAGGTTCCTGCCCCGATTTTCCTGAAGGATGGACTCTAAGCTACCAGATGAGATAACTGCCCCCCCTTCCTCCTGCTGCTTTTGGTCATGCTGCTACAGTAATAGATACCCTGAAATAGCCTCCATTAACAAAACACACTTAAACGGCATTGTTTGATATCCTTCCCTGTACCAGTAATAAGCCAAGCAAGAAAGCAAGCCAAATAAGAGCAGCGCTTTATGCTTTACCACTAGATCAAGTTCCGTTTACTTCTTTGTCACGATGGTAATCAATAGGTGGCATTTCTAGTTTCCTTTTCATCTTCCACCACAATACAAAGGACAGAAAGGCATGAAGTGGAGAGAACAAAAATCACCAAGTGAGACAGGCCATGCTTGTTTGTACTTTCATGCCTGCTGCTAGTGCCTGCGCCAGATGCTGGGGTTGGTTCTGGGCCAGGTGGAGCCCCTGAGCCTCCAGGTGGGCGGGCGAGCCCTTGCTGGGCGCTCTCCCATGCTGCCCACGTGCCCCACGGCTGCCAACCGTCTTGGGCTTGCCTGAGCTTCCCGCGCTTGGACCCAACCATGTCTCTGCTCTTCATACTTGTGGAGCTTGCCATGCTGATAGCCCGCCTTGGTAAGCCCCTGGGAGCCCCTTTGCGTTCCCATAGCCATACATTTTGTCCTTAAATTTTTATCGAAAGTCTTGTATATAGTGGAAGGGAGTGGGGTTTTTTTTACAAGTAAGTTTGCCAACCTCATCAGAGCCCCCGACGAAGTCAGGCTTGGAATGGGACTACCATGGATTCAGGAAATAAACCAAACCAAATTAAAAAGCCCAAACAACAAATTACACATTCTTGCTGCAGATTCGGAAGGAATATGCCTGCATATCACAGTACCACAGAAGATAGAGCCACGCAAGGGCGGCGATCCGGAAGGGAAGGTTAGTCTGCAGAGCTGAGGGCAATCTTCTGCTTACCAGCGCACCCTAGGTTGTGGTCACTTCAAAGAACAGCCTTTTCTTTCTTTCTTTGAAGCTACCACCCACCATCGTCTCACATGCCAGATCCCTTTTCCCACTAAAAGTCTTTTTTGTTCTTAAATTTAAAGAAATATTGAATATTTCTCAGTAATCATTTTGGTAGGGAAAAAAATCAATATAAAAAAGATTAACCTACACGAAAGGACTCGACGTGCAAATTAAAGGTTTTGTTAGTAGAGAAATTGGTTTGCAGTAAAATTTAGAATATGTAAAATTAGCCAAATGTCAGCATAAGCTAAATTAAGCTAGAGAAAGGAATATATATGTATATTATATATATAATATAAAGCTATGTAACTATATATAACTATGTATATATGTATATGTATACACACACACATATATATTTAACTAAAAATTACAGTTTGACATTTTTCTTAAATTTGGAATTATGTATTCCTTTGTTTTCATTTTTTAAAAAAATATATTCATTGGGGCTGGAAAAATTGTTCAGTGGTTAAGAGTACTGACTAATCTTCCAGATAACTAATTCCCAGCACCCATGTGCAGTTTACAACTGTCTGCAGCGCCAGTTCCAGGGGGACTGACACCTTCCCAGTCACTGACGATGTGTCTTGCAGGCAAAATACCTCTACACATAAAATAAAAAATAACATAATTCAAAATTTAGTTATCATGCTCCTGCGTGTGTGTGTGTGTGTGTGTGTGTGTGTGTGTGTGTGTGTGTGTGTTTGGATGCATGCATGCCAGAGTTCATGTGTGAAGATCAGACAACAATCTGGGGGAATGGGTTCTCTTCTCTTTCCATGCCAGTCTTGAAGACAGAGATTTTAAACTGCCATGCTTGGAGGTAGGCACCTTTACTCACTAAGCTATCTCACCATAGAGTCTACACTTGCAAATGACTTTTAAAATTATATTGAGGTATTCTTGATGGTGAATGTGTGCACATGTTGGATGTACATTTTGATGCGCTTTGGCACATGTACACATCTGTAATATCATTAAGACAATCAACACACTGAAGAAACTTAATATTTTCTTTGGAGTTTTGTGCTTTGGAGTTTTTATTTTTGGCAAGATTGTGAACAAAAGCTCTACCTGCTTTAACAAATATTCAAAAGCTATGTGTACAGTAATTCTCTAGAGCTGATTCATGTTGCATAACTTCAACTTTGTACCCACAAAGCCACAGCTCTCTTTCACCTTTCTCTAGACACTGACAACCAATATTCTATTCTTATCTATTGACTTTTATAGACACATCATATAAGTATAACCTTGTATTGATCATTCAGTAGCTGATGTATTTTACTTAGCATTAAAATTTCTGGGCTCATCCAAGTAAATATGTTATGATTGTCAGCTGTGAAAATTGATCAGTAGGCCATTTGTGTGTGTGTGTGTGTGTGTGTGTGTGTGTGTGTGTGTGTATTGTTAGAAGATTGTGTGAAATGACAATAAAAAACCTCAATCCTATTTATAATGTATACACACACACACACACACACACACACACACACACGCACGCACGCACTACCTTCTCCTTGCCCATATAACCATCAATACATGTTTAGTCTTCACCTCTTGGAATTGGTGAATCATTGGTAATGGATATTGAGCAGTAGATAATTTTGCATAGACCTGATTTCCCTTCTAGATATATAATGATATGTGGAACTGAGGGATACATGGTAAAGTATTCTGTTTGAATACTTTTGAGGAGTCTCTACACTGTTTTCCATGGAGGATGCACCATTTTCATTCCTGTCTCTAGTGAGCGAGGAATCTAATTTCATTACATCTTCACCAACACTCATTATCTGTGATCTTTTTGGTAACGATAGCTATTTTGAGAGGTTAAACATAATGATGTGTGTGGTTTGGTCTTTTACCATGAACAATGATGCTAAGTATCTTTATTTATACTGAGTCTATTTTCATTCTTCATGTGTATATACAATTTCCCAGTGCCATTTATTGAAAAATTTGTCCCTTTTCTAAGGAGTTTTCATAGTACTTTTATAAGACAAAACAAAAACTAGGTGGGTGTAAGTGTGCGTTTATATCTAAATTTTCTATGTTGTTCTGTTGGCCTACATGTCAATTTTCTCTTTTGATGCCATGCTGTTTTGATTACTAAGATTTTGTTGTATATTTTGAGGTCAGTTATGAGGCTTTCTTCTTCTTTTTGCTTCAGGTTGCTTTGAGTATTCAAAATTATATTTAGGTTGCATGCTCATTTTAGAGTGTTTTTTCCCCAGAATTTGTAAGAGATGTCATTAACATTTCAAAAGGACCTGTATTTAGTCAGAAGATCATTTTTGCCAGTCTAGACTACTTCAGTTCTACACAAAGTTTTATATGTCAAAATTAAACTTGTTATCAATTTTAATGCTTAAAGTTGAAAAGTGCAGATTTTTTCAAAAAGTACAGATATTATCAAATAATAAGAGTAATGACTTTAGAAGCTTTAAGAATTATCAAAGCAAAATAATGCTTTTTGTACAGTTAGGATATCACTCAGCATTGTTAAGCATCTGTATTAGTCAGGGTTCTCTAGAGTCACAGAACTTAGTCTCTATGTAGTAAAGGGATTTATTGATGACTTACAGTCTGTAGTCCAACTCCCAACAATCAACTCCCAACAATAGTCAGCAGCAGCTGTGAATGGAAGTCCAAGGATCCAGCAGTTGCTCAGTTCCACAAGGCAGGCAGATGAAGCAGAGCGAGCCTTCCTTCTTCCAATGTCCTTATATAGATCTTCGGCAAAAGGTGTGGCCCAGATTAAAGGTGTGTGCCACCATGCCTTTAATCCCAGATGACCTTGTTTGATCTTCCAATCTTAATCTTCTAGGATTCATAGCCACTATACCAACACACCTTTAACCCCGGATGGCCTTGAACTCGTAGAGCTTTCTATGTTAATCCTATGGGATTCGTAGCCACTATTCCTCAAGGTCTCTATGCCAAGATTCAGGTCGGAAACTGGTATCTCTCAGCCTCCAGATTAGGGCCACACGTGAGCCTTCTAATTCTGGATTGTAGTTCATTTCAGATATAGTCAAGTTGACAACCAGGAATAGCCACTACAGCATCTAAAAGCTTATCTTCAATATTTTAAAATTATGTGTTCAATTACATAATTATAAGGATTATAAGACAGCCGCAAAAGTTGAGGATCAATCTCTCTTTTTGTTTCTTACAATATTTAACTAGTTTTATTTTAGGTGCGCTGGGGCTTTGCCTGCATGAATGTCTGTGTGAAAGTTGTCAGATCCCTGGAGCCAGAGTGACAGACAGTTAAGAGCCACCATGTGGTTGCTGGGAATTGAACCCAGGTTCTCTGGAAGAGTAGTCAGTGTTCTTAACCACTGAGCTATCTCTCCAGCCCAAGGCTACTTTCTATACCCAGCCCTGGTGGTTCATATCTTAAATTTTAACTTTAAGCTCAGATTCCTCTTGGACATTAGACTTATTTCAGTCCATCCAAAGAGTTAATATTCCCACTGTTATACACTTCCCAAATTTTTTCTTTTTTAATAACATTTTTATTAATTCTTTGAAAATTTCTTATATACCCTGCCTACCTGCCCAATCCTCCCATAACTATCCTCTCTACTCTCCCATCCATTCCCACTCGACTTTAGGTATCTTCTTTAATTTTTCCTCTCTATTAAATTCAATTTGTGTTGCCCTTGGGAGTTGTCTTGGGAGTTGGGACCTAACCTACTGTGTGTTCAACCTATCAGGGGTTACATCATTAAAATAAATTGGCTTTTCCTCTATGGTAGGATCTATCTATCTATCTATCTATCTATCTATCTATCTATCTATCTATC
>JADRCD010198427.1:0-16197 GCA_019843815.1 Montemys delectorum | reverse complement strand
ATCTATCTATCTATCTATCTATCTATCTATCTATCTATCTATCTATCTATAATTTTCTCTGTCTCCCTTTCTTCCTTTTTCCTTTCCTTCCCCCATCCCCTCCCTCCATCCCTTCCTTCCCTCCTCTTCTTCCTCTTTCTCTTCCTCCTCCTCCTCTTCTTCTTCTGGACTGGAGTGCAGGTCTTGTGCATTTTTTTTTACAGTAACTGTGAGTTTTGCACACTTTCCAGCCCCTCTTTCATGAAGACTCCTGCACCTCAGCAGAGGGATGTGGCATGTATGCTCCATTTAGGGCTGCTATCAGTATATATAGTCATGTCATCTATGATTAGTAACCATTTGCCTTCTTCTTTTCCAATTTTGATGATCTGTATGCTTTTTTTTCTCTCTTGTTTGATCTCTTTGACCAGGATTTCAAATACTTAATAAAAATTACAACAAAAGTGGCCATCTTCATCTTGTTCCAGACCTTAGACAGAAAGCTTTAAAGGTTTCCACAGTTAGTACAGTGCACTCGGTTGGATTATTATAAATGCCCCTATGTATACAGTGCACTCAGCTGGATTATTAAACATGCCCCTATGTATACAGTGTGTGTGTGTGTGTGTGTGTGTGTGTGTGTGTGTGTGTGTGTGTATGTGTGTACAGTCAGCAGGTCTAAAGTAAACTTAAACCACAACCCATCCACCATGTCTGCTGCTTGGTAGTGGTGTCTTTACAGTACTGCTTGTCATCTGAGTCAGCTGGGGTGGGTCAGAGTCAGTAACTTAATCCCTTGTGAAAGTCTGTTAAATATTTCTGTAATACATCCCACGTTCCTCCCTACACTGTGCTTTCTGTGTTGTTTAACAAATGTTATTTCCAACATTAGCGGATGACTTTTGTTGTCTTACATCACTTTTGTCAGAAAATGATGATCAAAACACACGTGCATTCAAAAGCATTCTTCCCTGGGTCAGGGACATAATACTTCAATAAAACACTCCCACTCCTAAGGCTCAGTAAACACTGCAGGAGAGGGAACAGAAAGATTGTAAGAGCCCGAGGATCAGGGACTTAGGGGACTCTCAGGTGATATATCATTGCCTAGCATATTAAATGATGTATTTTTAACTCAGCTTTGACAGCTAGCAAAAATACCAGTCTCTTCCAACATAAGAAATATTTTCACAAAGTGTATCAGTGCAGTCTTGTTTCTTCATCTACTCCAGAACACGAAGTTAGTCTGATGTAGAGCTTTGCATCTATGGTAAGGGAGCTCAGGCATCAGCTTTACTCAAGGTCTAGGTCACAAGCAGGTCTACATCTGTGTGTTCTCAAACTTCTGGGTGTCTACTACAAAGTTCACAGGTTCTGGTAGTTCAGCCTATAACGGAATGTGGAGAGTTGTTGGTTTGGTGTCTGTTGGCATTGGATGTAAACATTGACTCTACAGTCATTTCTGGTTTTGTGTAATGAGGAGGAGAAGGATGAATATTATTGTTAACTCAGTTCCTGATATGGAAGCTCCACCCCTGGGCTGTAGCATTGCTCATGGTTCCTTGTCTGTGTAGTCTCTAGGCTTTTTCCCCCTTGTAGTTTAACATGTTGAGTTACACATATTATATGTATAATATGACATGCATATATTTATAAATCATTTATTAGTTTGTTATATTTGGTACGTAACAAGCTCTCATTCATGCCTTATTTTTATTAGAAATGTATGTTTTTCTAGCCAAAAGAAATTGATAGAATATTAATAAGGCTAAAGTTATATTTTAAAAATATATTCCTTTGCAAAAATTTCACTGTACACATTAAATCACACTCATCTGAAATCAACTAAGTCTAAAATCTTACTAATTAACGCAATAGGTCCTCAATGATATGTTTATTTTAATGTTATTTTTAATGAGATATTTTTAAATTAGCAAATGAGAAATCCAGTCTTACAGTGCAATCATCCTCTTTCCTAAATCATTTGTCACTGTCCTCTGTTGTAGGTGACTTACGTCATCATCGTTGACGGGAAACCCTACTCTCTGCATCTTAGGAACTAGTAAGATGTATCTTCTCTTTCTGCAAAAGTAAAAATTCTGTCTTCAGTTTTTATTCTTTTAAAGTTTATATGTAATATTTAAACTCAGTAGTGCCATATAACAGTCAGTCAACTTTTCAATTTAGAACCCATTTGATCCTGAATATTGGATCTGTGAGGCCTTGGCATTTAAATTTTCAGAGTTGTATTTTTAAACTGGGAAATCTTCAATCATGTATTCCCTCATACCCATGCATGGTATGTTGCATCAATTTCTGAAATCAAATACGGTGAGAATCTACCCCTTTGTAGATTCTTCTTCACCTCTTTGATCTGAGAATGTGAAATCAACCTTATTTCTAATGTGTATTCAGCCAGCTCATGTTGCAAACTCAGTCTGTGGCTTTAAGTGTACTTACTGTGGTGGCTTGTAATTTCTATCCATACATGATTCCATTGCAATAGATGCCACATCCACTCACTACTTACTTCATAATCAAGTATTTGCTACAATTCCTGTTGGGAACTTGCTCAAAGTGATCCTCCGGTGCTGAGCCCAAATATGCATTTCTCATAACTATCTTAGTAAATGTTAAGTCATTTCTTCCAATTTAAAAAAGAGAGAGAAAGAAAAGGAAAGAAAAAGGAAAAGAAGAGAAGAGAAGAGAAGAGAAGAGAAAAGAAGGAAATACTCCCTGTGCTCATCGGTGGCTTCCCTCTCGCTCCTGCCTTCCCCTGGGTGCAGTGGGTGGGTCAATCTCATATGCTTACCCTTAAAGCGTGAAACAATGTGCCTCTACCATGGGTTCCATCTTCATTCAAGACTCTGTCAGGGAGGGCCTGAGTGACAGTATTCACCTTTAACTGGCCTTGGCCTCTGTCAATTTGCCACATAGAGCACTGAGTTTTGCTCTTTGAACTGGCTGGTTTTATGCACCAACTTGACACAAGCTGGAGTTATCACAGAGAAAGGAGCCTCCCTTGAGGAAATGCTTCCATGAGATCCAGCCCTCAGTTGGTCGTCCTGGATTCTATAAGAAAGCAAGTTAAGCAAGCCAGGAGAAACAAGCCAGTAAGTAACATCCCTCCATGGTCTCTGCATCAGCTCCTGCTTCCTGACCTGCTTGTGTTCCAGTCCTGACTTCCTTTGGTGATGAATAGCAATGTGGAAGTATAAGCTGAATAAACCCTTTCCTCTCCAACTTGCTTCCTGATCATGATGTTTGTGTGGGAATAGAAACCCTGACTAAGAGAACTCTCTTAAAATGCTGGTCTACTACTATCTTCATCTGTTCCAGCCCCCACTGGTTTCCCCCATTGGTGACATCAACTCAATGTCTTTTCTATTGCTCCACACTCTATTTCAGGCACAGAACCCATTGCTGCTTTTTGTATATGCAAACACATTTCTGGCTCATGACCCTTTCCTTTTACCCAACCCTGTCAAAATGTCCATGTGGCTTGTTCTTTGTGTCCAGTAGTCATCTATTTCATGAGCCTGGTCGTGTCTTCCTATATACTCTTGTGTGACTGCCACCATTTAATACCCAGGCCCTGTCGATTGTCACTTGACAATCTGTGACTCTGACTGACCAGAGACTTTTCCCCAGTGTTATATTCTAGGACTCAGATGAGAACCCATCAAGTGATAGACGTCATAGTCTGTGTTTGTTCAAGGGAGCCATATACAGAAATCCCTGATAGCACTGTCCCAGGGGCTTTTCTATCATTGAATTCTCCTGATTCTGACCATATACCAGTTGTTTTTAAAAACAGTATCAAGAATGATGACACACTAAAACTATTTAAATTAAATCATGTTTTTATATGAATCCATTGCACTTAACATTATTTTATGAATGTATATATTAATATTAAGTCATGGCTTAAATTTTGTTTCTTCATTTACTTCTAGCTCATTTTTATCCCAGAACTTTTTGGTTTACACATATAATGAAACTGGATCTTTGTATTCTGACTCTTCACACTTTTTGGTAAGAATTAGATGTAATCCATATTTGTTATCTTTTTTATTGTTGAAGGAGATATACAGTATAATGAAAACACTTCTGTCTTAGCTTGAGTTTTACTGCTGTGAACAGACACCATGACCAAGACAACTCTTATAAAGGACAACATCTAATTGGAGCTGGCTTACGGGTTGAGAGGTTCCGTCCATTATCATCAAGGTGGGAGCATGGCAGCATCCAGGCAGGCATGGTGCAGGAGGAGCTGAGAGTTCTACATCTTCATCTGAAGGCTGCTAGCAGAATACTGACTTCCAGGCAGCTAGGATGAGGGTCTTAAAGCCACAATGACCCACTTACTCGAACAAGGCCACACCTGCTCCAGCAAGGCCACACATTCAATAGTGTCACTGCCTGGGCCAAGCATATTCAAACCATCACAACTTGTCCCTTTTAGTCATCTGTTTTGATTTCTGAGACTAAATTGAGGGCTTTGCATGTGCTAAGAAAGGCCTATCTTCATGCTATTTCTCAGGCACCATGTTGACACTAATTCAAATGCTTTCCTCCTTGGAACTCTGACCTGTTCTACGAATGACCTATGCATGGAAATGTCACAGGGAAGAGATAGAAACATGGAGAAAACACATGCGCCAAATAAAGAGAGTGCCCAAAGTCTTATTTCCTGAGACTTTGCATTAATCATTCTACACAATTCATGATTTGATATCAAATTCATTGCTATCATGAACCTTCTGAAATATTTTACAATAGTTTTTTCTATTGTTAAAAAAAAATGACTTTGTGTCTTTATCTGGTGACTTATTTTTCAGGCTCATTGCCATTACCGAGGATATGTTGATGAAGTCCCAAATTCCATTGTGACACTCAACATCTGCTCTGGCCTCAGGTAGTGACATCCCAGAGAATGTTTACACATGAATACACTGGAATACGCTTTAGAGTAAAAACTCAATGGGTGGACAGAAGTCGAGAGAAACCTCCGATGGAGCTCTGAGCATTTCTTCTCCAACGGCCTTATATTCATATTGACACCTGAACCTAAGTTGTCACTCAGATTAACTCAAATTAGCCCAGCTGAGGGCACCCAGACTGGGGGTGTTTCCTGGATGCTGGGCAGGAAGGGATGGCTTGAGAAATGGGAACATTAGAACATCTTAAAGGCCATCGTTTTATTGTCTATCATTATCTTAGCTGTGAACAAAAAAAATGACCTCAATTGGTTATTTAAATCTAATAGGCCCGTACAATATGGTATGAGTTTATAGTGCCACGCATGAGACAGCTAATAAATAAGTGGTCAAGTGATTTCACAGAAATAAGTAATTTCATCATTCCTGTGGGAAACACAAAAAAGTTTGTCAAGAAAAGATGACTCAAGAACAAAGAGGATATTCTGCATTGGCCCCCTCTCCATGTTGGTGCTTTTCGAGACGTCTTTTCTGTATTCCGTCTTTCCTTAATCTTACCTTGTACCCACAAGAACATTCTTCTTAGAATTTTTTTAAATCAATTTCTAGGACTTTGTCTTCGTTAGTATATGGTTTCTATTATATCTATAATAGGCGTTGACTGTATGGTCTCAATCAGTCTCATGTTGGCATTTCTGTACAGCTACACAGCATGCTTAGAGAGTCTCTGCTCCCTAACTCTCTACTCTTACACTCTCTCCTCTTCCCTGTCGCTATTTCCCTTGTAGCTTTCCTGATGTCAGTCATCCTTAAACACTGTTTTCTAGCCCATATTGAAAAAAAAAATAGATGCTTGTCTTTCTCTGTATGCCATGGTTGGCTCTTATGAGTTATGTAGTTGGCATGATTTTTCAGGGGTCACATACTACTTTTCTGCGACTAGACCTCCTATTTCCTTTGTGTAGTCATCTGTTACACTTAGGCGATTCCATACTTTGGCTATCGTGAGTCCTGCTGCAGTGAACTCAGGGCTAAGCTTCCTTAACGCCCCTTGACTTCGTTTTCCTCTGCATGCTGAGCTTTGGTTACAGGCATACCGTCCTCGAACTTGTGAGTTGAAAACCTGGTCCCAAGTAGTGTCCCAATGAAGAAAAGATTGGACCATGAGGACACTAACATTGTTGATGGATTGATCCCTCATGAGTTGACAGTAGAATGACTTATGAGATCACCGAACTGTGTCTATGAGGTGTCTGTCTTGTTCCCCCCCCCCCCACCTCACTTCCTGCCTGACATGAGGTGAGCAGCTGTTCTTTTATGCTTCCTTGAACTATGAAGTTCTGCCTGGTCACAGGCTCAGAAACAAGGCCAAGTGCTCATGAGATGGTGTCTCTGAAATCATGAGAAAGATATAAATCTTTCCTGTCCAAGACTTCTCTGGTGCTCTGGGTTGTGATGGTGGAAAGCTGCTGAGCACAGTGCATACCCAGGAACGGAGTACTTGGGCCCTTTGCTGCTTCTTTTCGGAGGCAGTCCTATCTGTCCCCATAGTGACTACAGTAATGACATCTTCACCAGCAATGTGTAAAGCTCCCTTCCCTCCTCACTGCCTGCATTTGCTGTTTTTGATTTTGGTTTGTCTCTTACTAGTATTCCTATCCGTGTCTCTCTGTCTGCATTAACCATTTACAGATTCATTTTTACTTGTCTGCTCTGAGAATGCAAAACCAAACAAGGAAAAAATGCATAAGATCATTTGCTTTGCTGTGGATTTTCGTGTCTTACATTTCAGGTGATAGCTTTGAGGGGACTCCTGCATGGTTTTGATAATAATTTGCCTTTCTAAATTCAGGGGATTCCTGCAGTTGGAAAATATCAGCTATGGAATTGAACCACTGGAGTCTTCAGCAAGATTTGAGCACATAGTTTATCAAGTGAAGACCAACATCTCGATGCTAGCAGAAAATTACAGCCATATTTGGCAGACAGGCCAGCTTGATAAAGGCCATTTCAATGAGCAGGTAACCATAAGGGTTCTGGTGGTAAGAGACACTGACAAATCACTCCCATCCTTTGCCAGTCATGAAGGGGGACTAGTCAGCTGATAGGTAGGGATAATACATTTCACAGCTATTTGTTCTACACCCTGACATAGAGCATTCAAATTTCACATAACTTGGAAGATTACTGAGTATTATACTTGAAGTTTATTACTTTTACAGTGTATTTGTAACATTTTCATGTAGCTATTTTTCAGAGGAAACATTTGTTATTGGAAACCATTAAACAATGCAGGAAGACTATCCATTACTTTCAGTAGCCCACTGAAAGTGCTTTCAATGTCTCATGTAGCTTTACATACTAGCTGAACATATTTTCTAAGATAGCCAGTTGTTTCTGTATTACTGCAGATAGAAATACTAGTAAGCTTTAATATCAATTAAACTGTAATTTTAAGAGGATTCACTAATAAGCCTACCCAGGAAATACTAAGTTACATAAAAATGAGAAATTTAGTTGAGAGGGTCTGCCTTATTTATCGCCCAAGCTTGACTCTAAGACAGGTACCCACTGAACAATTTCCCCTGGACAATATCCAGAAATAAAGAGTAGAGATATACTTCTGGCTTAATTAGAGAGTAGCTATATCCCTCTGACTATTCAGAACTGAAGTTGTGCCATTCAAAACTTGCTCATTAGGGCTGCTTGCCCCTTAAAGGTTCCATTTTCTCATCAGCAGAAACAGAAGTTTATCAAATTGTCTTGAGAGTAGCCTTGGCTATGAGCTAACTTCTCCAAGAACAGAGAGTCATCTGTGTGTCTTTGCCCTAAGAATTCACTTCTTCACTCTTATTAAAGATTGATATACTCCAGGTCATTTCCTTAAATTTCCCCACCCATCATCATACTGGATTCCCTAGAAGGTTGTGCAGTACTCCTGCATCCCCTGGTGAAATCACACTTAGGGAATATCAGACTGACATATGAAAATCCACCACACTCCCATGAACAGCAGGGCAAGCATAGAAACATTGTCCACACAAACTACAAAGTGTTTAAGAAAGAAATATGTAAATGGAGAAAGTAATATTCATTTATAGGACTGTAAGATTTGGCTTAGGAAAGGAATCATTTTTTTGTGATGTATGAATTTCATGTAACTTTAAAAAACAGCATTAAGATAGGTAGATACATAGATACTATATATCAATATATGATAGCATGTGATCTATTTTGGAAATAAAATGAGCCTCAGGTGAAATCTCATACCATAAACAACCATGAGTGTACCATTATTTGAAATAAAAACACTTGGAAATGATTTAAAAGCTAAGGGACAAATCTAAGGCACAGCCCACAGGGAAAGAAAAGACCAACTGGCCTCTCTTAAAATCACAGTGTTCTCATCTGCAGACTGTGTGACACAAATGAATGTGATGAAGACTGATTCTTGACTAGTAGCTTTCCTGCGGCCTTTTAATTTTTATGAATTTCCATCATTTTCTCCCTACCAATCCTCTCTCTCTCTAATTCCTCTTATTCTTTAAACTCGTGGCTTCTTATTCTTTAATTGTGAATGTCTCACACTCACATATGCACTGTGTACAAACACAAGTACACACACACACATTGGGGAGAAAGAGAGAGAGAGAGAGAGAGAGAGAGAGAGAGAGAGAGAGAGAGAGAGGGAGAGGGGGAGAGGGGTAGAGGGAGAGGGAGGGAGGGGGAAAGAGAGAAAGAGAAAGAGAGAGAGTAGAGCATTCTGTAAATACAGCTCACTGAGAGATCATTCACGGTTGCACATGTGTTCTGAGCAGACCTCTTGGGATTGGCTAGTGTATCAGGAGCTCCCAGCACCCACCATGTCTGGAATTGTCCTTGTAAGGGCGAAGACTTCACAAGGAATTCACAGGGAACCTCTCCCGTCAAGGATACTTCAAAGCAAAAATAACATTCGGCAATATTTTGGATGTTTAGGTCTTGTGGTGGTTTTATATGTGTCTGTCCTGATTTCTTTGTATGCTAGCTTCTGCTTTTAGGAAGCCCAGTACACAGTCATAATCAGTTAATATGTTTTGATTGTTTTCCAGGATAGAAATCATTCACAACTGTTACCTCAAAGTCTAAAATTGCATATTATAGTGGGGAAATTTTTGGTAAGTCAGTCTCCCTCCTTGCCTCTGTCCGGTCTCCTCCTCTCTCACACCCTTCTCTTCTGCCCTTTACCATCCTATTTCCCATCAAGCTCCTCTCTCCTCCTGCCCTCCTCCATTTCTGCTTTCTTCCCTTCCTTAACAACAAAAATTAGAGACAGAAGTTATTGGTTTTTTTGAGCTCATAGGTGCATTTGTTTATTTGTGTGTTTCATTATCTTTTATAAGCCTGCTCACCCAATGTTATCTGCTTTATAAAGTTCAATTTTGAAAAGACGACTAAGGAGTAAGAGTTATGGAGAATTGCGCTGTGATGCAGTGGACGTTCAAATAAAGTGTTCATAAGTACAGTGTTCATAGCAAAGGTTTTTAGGGTAGATAGTGAAGGATTTGGCAGACTCACACAGTTGTAGGAGCCCAAATCTGGAGACTCTGAAATATGCTACTCTGTGGGTTGATGCACCTGAAAGGGAAGTGAGCACTACCCTAGGATGGTGGCTGTGTGGAGAGGGTCAAACACAGTAGCTGGATCTCAGCCTGAGGCAGGGGCTTGTGTCTCATCTCATATGTAGATGAGGTTGGCCGAAGAAGGTTTGCAGCATGGAATCAGTTAAGACTATGGATTCAGTAATGGGGACGGAGGTGTAAGTGGTCAAAGAGATGGGCATGTAGGGCAGAGGAGGGGATGATGGGAGAGATAACCAAAGTGTTTGAAGATCCCATATGGAAACATACGACTTTACCAGTGACTCACATCTCTCAAAGAGTAAGGACTGGGGAAATGTTGGCTAGCAAAATCCTTCATGTAAGCAACAATATAGAAAATTCATGGCTGATGTTGCAGAGTAAATTGAGAATAAAGCCATGGAAACCATGAAAGGGGCCGTTGGCTAGTTGTCTGGGCTTTCTGAGCAGCATCAATAAACTTGGTACAAATGGATTTTGAGAAGCAATGCTTAGAAATCCCTACCTAGTACTTTGTATAGAAGTATACAGCCTACGTAGAGTGAAGTAGGGAATACATCACTCTGGCTTTTATACTCGTAGACATCAAAACACAAATGTACATGTAGACAACAAAACACATGTGTACCCCAGCTTTTGTGCTCATTTATATTTTTATTCATTAGTTAATATTGTAAGGTTATGGATACTGTGAGCATGGAACATAGGTCACATACTATATAGTATCTATTCTTTTGCACAGCACAGTGGTTTTGAAGATTAATTTATAGTTTTCCTTTTTATACTAAGCTTGAGGCTATAGAGAATAAAGTTGCCATTAATAACCTTGTACATGAATTTTGATTGACAGAGCTAGTTCCAGGAAAGCCAGGGCTGTACAAAGAGAAATCCTGTCTCAAATAAAATAAATAAATGAGTAAATGAATGAATGAATGAATGAATGAGTAAATAAATTAGCATGTAGAAATACTTGATAAACCCTATGCTTGCCTTGTATTACCAAAATAGTTCAGCAGTTCAAAATTTACTTAAAAATTTACTCTTACAAAATTAAATTTGTTTTTCAGTTTGATTACATGGGATCTGACACTGTGGCCATCACACAGAAGATTTTCCAGATTATTGGACTTGTTAATGCTGTAAGTATCTAATTTTCAGACTTCTAATTTCATTTAAAAAATTGACTATAAAAGTATGGAAAATTAATTACTTGAGTATACTTTATTTGCTTAATATTCTGAGTACTCTAGTGGACTTTTTCTGTGTTTCTGAAATACAGTAGTTGAAGTTTTTGAAACATACACTGTAATCCTATTCTTAGATGTTCACTCAGCTGAAATTGAGCATTGTGTTAGCCTCCTTGGAATTGTGGTCAGATAAAAATCAAATTTCTACTGATGGAAATGCTACTGATATTTTACAAAGGCTTTTGGGCTGGAAACGAGACTACCTTACCCTCCAGTCCAATGAGATAACACACTTACTCATGTAAGTAGACAGAGTTGTGCGTGATGAAAAGATTAATAATTCTGTTAAGCAAAATTTTTATGTTCATCATATTCTTCAGTTTTCTGTAGGATGCTTTAAAGTTATATCTATCTCTCTATTTATTTATTTATTTATTTATCTATTTATTTATTTATTTAGCTGAGACAGGATTTCTCTTTGTATAACTCTAGCTTTCCTATATCTATATAGGTATATAGATAGATATGTGTGTGTTGCAATATATATAATAAGGTATACATGTATGCTATAAAGGTGATACTTTAAAAATAAAGAATGATGGTCAATTTTATATTGGCATGTTTTCATATTTAAAGTAGAATTAGTATGAACAAATCCTGGATTCCATGAGGTTGTATGATATCAGCTTTTCTGCAAACTATATCAGCTAATCTAATTAATAATATAAAATTGTTTGTTTAATGTTACTCACATAGATTAATATACTTCATGTCTACTTTTTCACAGGAATAGATTTATATCAGTTTCCTTGTGATAATTTAGTATCAAATTTGCTTCTTCTATAGTCAAAAGTTCTTTTCTTTACTTTTCAACTTTCAGTGACCTAAGGAATTACTGCACAAGAAGGGAGATTTAGCAGTACTTCAGATAATAAACTAATATCAAATCTGGGGATTAGCTGAAGAAAACAAGTTGATATCAAGTGAATATTTACAATAATTTGGATATTTTGCATACTTTTATTAGATATCCAGATTGGAACTTGTTATGTTTCTCAAGTAATCTTTTAAGTTCATGAGGAGGTAAATGCATGTTTATGTAGTATTTTGCATAACTACATGAATGCAAAGTCAACCTGTTGTGATGTAGTTACAGGAAACACCCGAAATACATCGGAGCAGCATCACCGGGTGAAATATGCAGTGAAAGCTATGTTGCAGGTGTTGGTATGGTACGTGGTTTTCATTCTTGACTATAGCACTACTCTTCAACAACCTTATACTAGGCACGTATTTATAGAGTGGCCAAATGGCTCAAACAATTTGGAATTTTCACACACACACACACACACACACACACACACACACACACACACACTGTCCCATTGTATTACAAATTTCAAGCATAATTAGCATACTACAAAGCCTCCACCATCCTCTCACTAACTGATTGTGACAGTTACTAACGTTTCCTTGGATTTTTAAGTAAACTGAAGCATTAGCCCAAAAGTAAAGACACCTCCATGTGTCCAAGTTTAGCAAGTAGCAAAAGCCATCAGCTTGTGTTTGCCAATTTCATAACGCTTCACATTATTTTCAAATTTTTCATTTTATTCTCATATGGGCCAAATAATGAACTAATATTAACTTGCTTTGATGGCACAATGGGTGGCTCATCCTGATTTAAATCACACCACACTGGTTTATCCAAAATATGGCTGCCTTCCTACATGTTTGAGAAAGACTTCTTTCTCTACACTAGAGACATTCTGGGGAGTGTGTCAGCTTTTCTGCCGCTGCACAGATGCAGGCTGCACAGCTGTGATGTGACAGTACTCGCTTTGTCTCCTTGGGAGCATGTGCCTTTCTGATTCACATTTCACTGACTCGAGTCTCTGCAACTGACTAGGAGAAGGAAAGCCAACTCTCACAGGAGCTGTGTGATTCAGAAGGCATTTGGTTTTTCTAAATTTTCAGTTAATTGTGTGTGTGTGTGTGTGTGTGTGTGTGTGTGTGTGTGTGTGATCTTGAAATGTACTAGTCTCCAGTTTCCTTAGCTTCCCCTTGGGAATTGAAAGCCATACTTTTCTCCCTCACCTGTCTGTTGCTAGCTGTGTCCTCTACAGGAGCAGTTCTCAACCTGTGTATCCTGATGCCTCTTGGGGGAGGAGGGGGAGAGGGGGCGGTCCATTGTCAATGGTCCTTTCACAGCGTCACACAGAGTTTTACATTATGATTCATAACTGTAGCAAAAAATAACTTTACGGTGGAGATCTCACAACATGAGGAGCTGTACTAAAGGGCCACAGCATTAGGGACAATGCTCTGTACAAAAGACTTTGTGTCCTCACATGCTCTCCCTCATCCCCCGACATGGTGGATAGACAGACACCTTTTCTATGTGGATATGAATGAATGGCTGACCTAATGAATTGTACTATATTTACTGTCCTTTCATTTTTTGTTTTCATGTTTCACTCTAATCTTTGTTAATTATATCAAAACAATCAAAATCCTTTGGCTGCATCATCTTTTCTATAATCTCAGTGTCCTGTTTCATTCCACAGTGTCTCTGCTCACTTCTTTTTGCCTCAGTCCCTCACCCACATGCTCTCAGATCCAGAACCTTCTCAGCCCCGGCTCAGGCACCTCATGGGAACTGTGTGTCCTGTGCATTCTTCCCTCCGGCTTGTGTGTGTCAGTACAGGTGACTGGAAGGTCACGGGAAGACAGTGGGATCATGCTCCCAGGTCATGCTCTGAGCAGAGTCGAGTGTGGTTAGCTCCTGGCTTCTCTGTCTGTAGACCTCCTTTCTCCCCCAAAGCCCTATTCTGTCTGTAGGAGTTATTATAATTTGGGGGGTTGGTACACCTCCTTATTGTCCTTAAATATTTACTATGGGTTTCTACCACGCATCAGTCCATATTATTCCCAGATAAGAGACAGAAACCTTTAGATTTATAATAAGCTTAAAAGCACTAGTGCTCAGCAGATATGAACCTCTGCTATTTTGTCTACTTCCCTGTGGTGATCCCCAAGACATCTCTTGCCATGTTCCACCTGATCCACTCCTACTCCATCAGGCCAGCCCTCATGGCCATGTGCTCATGATCTACCTAACCCTGTGGCAGCTTTCTCCTTCTTCCTCTCTCTCTCTTCTTGGTCCCTACCTCAGACCCCAAGCCTGTGAACCTTTGCTCCGCCCCCTTCTGCCCAGTGCAGGCTGAAGGCATCTGTATTAACCAGTCAGAAGTACCTTAAGGGGCAAAGTTTACATAGCACCATTTGGTATATGTGAGGATCTCCTTGTGTGTATGTGGGTTGGGGGGGAGGGGGAGCAACCAGAGCTCAGGGCCAGTATTTAATATTTGACACATAGCAGCACCAGAGCTACCCCTAGATCTGATAACAGTTCTTCACTCATGTGCTGGTGTTCCTGGATGGAGAAGTAACTTACTTTTCTTTGTTAAAAAATTATTTTTGAAAAAAACAAAAACAAAGAAAGATGGTAAATCTTTGACAGTTTTATATAGTTTTTAAAAGCATGTTCATCCCCTCAGTGTCTCTCCAGTTGCTCTCCTTCACCTTCTTTTTCAAACCCATCAAGTCCAGTTTGTCCTGGCAGACTACTGCTAGGTACAGGGGTCTCATACCACTAGAAAATGACTTTCCCTCTCCCAGCAGCCCCCAAATGCCAATGCTGACAGCTCCTCACCTAGGGGGTGGGGCCTGATCGTCTCCTCCCCTGCCTCCATGCTGGGATTTTTCTGTCTGAGTTGAATTTGTGCAGGTCTTGTGCACGTTGCCATAGCTGCTAGGAGTTATGTATACATCTGTCTGCCTTGCTAGATCTGAAGCACAGTTTCCTTGAAGCCATCTACTACCCTTGATTCTACATCTTTTTGTCCACCCTCCCACATAGATCCTTGAACTTTAGAGGGAGGAGTAGGATGCAGAGTCCCGTTTAGGACTGAACATTCCCAAGTGTCTTTTTTTTTCTGTAAATAAGTTCCCCCTCCTCCTTCTCCTCCTCCTCCTCCTCCTCCTCCTCCTCCTCCTCCTCCTCCTCCTCCTCCTCCTCCTTCTCCTTCTTCTCCTTCTTCTTCTCCTTCTTCTTCTCCTTTTTCTTTTGGTTTTTCGAGACAGGGTTTCTCTGTGTAGCCCTGGCTGTCCTGGAACTCACTCTGTAGACCAGGCTGGCCTTGAACTCAGAAATCCACCTGCCTCTGCCTCCCAAGTGCTGGGATTAAAGGCGTGTGCCACCACAGCCAGGCTCATTTTCTTCTTTTTTATTAGATATTTTCTTTATTTACATTTCAAATGGTATCTCCTTTCCCAGTTTCCCCTCTTGGGAGGGAACAACCTGTTCCCTCCCCCTCCCCCTGCTTACCAGCCCACCCTCTCCTGCTTCCTAGCCCTGGCATTCCCCTATACTGGGGCATAGAACCTTCACAGGACCAAGTGCTTCTCCTCCCATTGATGACTGACTAGGCCATCCTCTGCTGTACATATGCTTCTGGGGCCATTAGTCCCACCATGTGTACTCTTTGGTTGGTGGTTTAGTCTCTGGGACCTCTGAGGGTACTAGTTAGTTCATATTGTTGTTCAGCCTAAAGGGCTGCAAATCCTTCAGCAACTTGGGTCCTTTCTCTAGCTCCTTCACTGGGGACCCTGTGCTCAGTCCAATGGATGGCTGTGAGCCTCTACTTCTGTGTTAGTCAGGCACTGTCACGAGTCTCTCAGGAGACAGCTATGTCAGGCTCCTGTCAGCCAGCACTGGCTGGCATCCACAATAGTGTCTAGGTTTGGTGATTGAAGAAGGGAAGGATTCCCACTAGGAGCAGTCTCTGGATAGATCTCTACATTGATCACCGTTTGCTGCAAAATGAGGCCTCTCTGACGAGGGCTGAGAGATGCAGTGACCTATAGGTATAGCAGTAAGTCATTAGGAGTCATGTTGGTGCTGTGTTTGTTTAGCAAAATAAAAGATTTTCACTAGGGACCATGACCTATCTAGCCATAGATTTTTTGGTCTTGTGATGATGGCAGGTATAAGTTCCATCTCATAGGTTGGCCTTAAATACAATGAAAAGGTGGTTGGTCACTCTCGAAATATGCATGCCACTCTTGCACTAATGGGCGGATCTTGCAGCCTGGCCATTAACATGTCTCTTGGTGTTCAGACTGATGCATGAGACTGATCGCTTTTCTCCTCCAGTAGCGTGACAGCACCTTCCAGAACTATGACAGCCATCCATTATGGATGAAGCCTCCAGCTAACTACCAGCTGGATATCCCCATGTTGTATGACTGAAGCATGTGATGTCTTCAGGAATAGTATCTTGATGTCAAGTTCTTTTCTTTGGGGTTATTGTGAGTGGGATTGTGACCATGGCCTCTTTTTCTGTTTGCTCTTTGATGGTTTACAGAAAAACAACTGATTTGTTCAAGTTGACTTTGTATCCTACCAAA
>JADRCD010198424.1:0-14125 GCA_019843815.1 Montemys delectorum | reverse complement strand
CTCATATTTTTGGATTTCAGTTGCTTAGGATATGTTGGTAATATTAATTTTCACATTAAGATATTAAGAAAAGGTAATTGTCACTTCCTGCTGTTTTTGTTGTATGAGGTGGAGTTAGATTTGTGTGGATTTGTTGAAAGATTACTTTCTTGCTTCTTCTAGGGTGTAGTTTTGCTCCTTATGTTGATGTTTTCCATCTATTATCCTTTGGAGGATTGGATTTATGGAAAGATACTGTGTAAATTTTGTTTTGTCATAGAATATCTTGTTTTCTCCATCTATGGTAAATGAGAGTTTTGCTGGGTATAGTAGCCTGGGCTGGCATTTGTGTTCTTGTAGGGCCTGTATGACACCTGCCCAGGATCTTCTAGCTTTCATAGTCTCTGGTGAGAAGTCCGCCATAATTCTGATAGGCCTGCCTTTATATGTTACTTGCCTTTTTTCCCTTACTGCTTTTAAAAATCTTTCTTTGTTTAGTGTATTTGATGTTTTTATTATTATGTGACAGGAGGAATTTATTTTCTGGTCTAGTCTATTTGGAGTTCTATAGGCTTCTTGTATGTTTATGGGCATCTCTTTCTTTAGGTTAGGGAAGTTTTCTTCTACAATTTTGTTAAAGATATTTACTAGCCCATTACATTGAGAGCCTTAGTTCTCTTCTATATCTATTATTTTTAGGTTTGGTCTTCTCATTGCATCCTGGATTTCCTGGATGTTTTGGGTAAGGAGCTTTTTGCTTTTTGCATTTTCTTTGACAGTTGTGTTAATGTTTTCTATGGTGTCTTCTGCCCCTGAGATTCTCTCTTCTATGTCTTGTATTCTGTTGGTGATGCTTGCATCTATGACTGCTGATTTCTTTCCTAGGTTTTGTATCTCCAGGGTTTTCTCTCTTTCTGATTTCTTTATTTTTTCTATTTCCATTTTTAGATTCTGGATGGTTTTGCTCCTTTCCTTCACCTGTTTGATTGTGTTTTCCTGTAGTTCTTTAATGGATTTTTGTATTTCTTCTTTTAGAGCTTCTAGCTTTTTACCTGTCTTCTCCTTTACTTCTTTGTTGGTGATATTTATGACTTACTTAAGGTCCTGTATCATTGTCATGATAAGTGATTTTATATCTGGATCTTTCGTTTCCGATGTGATGGTGTGTACAGGACTGGCTATGGTGGGAGAATTGGGTTCTGATGATGCCAAGTAACCTTGGTTTGTGTTGTTTATTTTCTTTTCCTCCCCCTCAGACATCTGGTTATCTCTAGGGCTACCTGCCCTTGCTAGTTCTGACTGGAGTCAGTCCTTCCTGTGATCTTGGTTGTATCAGAACTCCTCAGACTCAGGCAGTCTCTGTGACCCTGTGATTTTGGGATCCTGTGACCTTGGGCTTGTTAGAGCACCTGGGAGTGCAGCAACTTCCTCTGAGTGTTGTGGAACTGGCTGTAGAGCTCGTACCCAAGGTCTGCTCAGGACACCAGCCCAGAGTGACCAGAAGGAACCCGGGCTACTCTGCTGGTGGAGTTCCTGTGTGCCTGGCCCAGCAGGTCCCAGTTACTCCTGGTGTTGGGACAGATGTTGGATCCCCCTCACCTTTGATCCTGAGAGTTTCAGAGTGCCTGGGAGTGGATCTTCCTCTGAGTGTTGTGGGACTGGCTGCAGAGCTTGTGCCCAAGGTCTGCTCAGGACCAACACTTCTTATATCATCTTCTTGTGGTATTCTTTCCATTGCCAATTCTCTCGATTTGAATAACCTGGTTAAACCTTTACTTTCATGGTTTTTGTTTGTTTTTGTTTTTGTTTTTGTTTTTGTTTTTGTTTTTAAGATGGAAGTCACCTCAGGTATCCAGGTGAAATTTCCCATCTGTAGGCCTTTAACTTTAATCCACTTGCAGGTAAATTCATATACTCTTAATAATAAGACTGAAGGTATCTGGGGATCCATTATCTTTCCTCCTACACACAGTCTTCTTACAGATGGTTTGGCTACATGTTATGCTGTAAATTTGTATGTATGTACACACACACACGCACACACACACACACACACATATGCATATATACATATTATACTTTGGAGGGTCTTAAAGTGAGAAAGACTTTGAACTTTCTTGAATACTTTCTACTTATTCATTCATCATCCAACGTTCTGAAATTTGAACATCTGTTGACAATTAAATAGGAGTGACAAACTGAAAGCTTATTTCTCTGTAATCTGGAGAACTCAGATGTTCTCAAACATAACATGCAGCATATGGATAGTATTGTTTTATACGATTTATTTTAGTAGCCTTTAGATAATATCTAAATAAGAATTGTCACTGAAAAAAATTGGTCTTTATAACTGAGAAAGTTCTATGTTGACTATATCATTCTACTCTACTATATCATTCATCTCTACTTAGAACAAGAATGAGATTAACTATTCAGCAATCTTCCTTTCTAGTAGTAGACAGTATTCTCACCTTTTGAATTGATAAACAGCAGAGACATGGACAAGGTATGTTATTGAATATGGCAATGCAGAGTTGATGTTCAGTTAAAAGTTTTGCAATAATTAAGCCAATAACCATCCATCAAAATAAATGTTAATATCATGAGAAAACAGATTTCACTGCTCTAATAACATGCTAACAATTTAATTAGTGTTTTCATTGTATTTTGAAGCAGAAAACTGTACACGTAATATAAACATATTAGCATATATTATTTACATACATTCATATAACATAAAACTATATTTTAATGTAAAATTAAATATTTTTGCAAAACATGTTTTAAAAGGTAAAATACTTTTAAGGGAAATATTTAAAATAAAGTTTAGAAGTAGCTCTTTTAAGTTAACACTATCATTATGTGCTCATATATTCTTCAGAATTTTTATAGATTAAAAAAGCCTAAATTTTGAATGTATGCTTCATGGCAGATTGCGTCATATTTAAATAAATAATCAGAGTTATGTACTCAACAATGAAACTGAATTATTTTCTAATACTTTATGGGAATGAAGACTATTGAATAGGTAGATAAAAGAATTAAGCTTATTTTGTATTTCTGAGAATACTTTCTTGCTGATTGCAGATACAATGTTAAACTTTTAAAGTGTGCATTCAAGTGAACATTTCTAATAAGTACAATACTATGTCAGTTTCATACCTCACATTATAGTTTGCCACATTGCACACACAATGAGTATCATCTGTTCTGGGATGCTTGGTTGAGTAGTTCTTATTTTGTCATGCATTAGTGAATATTTAATTCAGATTTTTAGCTTAGTTTGTTCATCCATCCATACTCACTTCTTTAAAAACTGAAATTCATAAACATTGGATAAATTACATACGTTAATTTCATAAAACTATGTAAGCAACCAACTGCAAGTTTTAAAGTACCATTATTTTTATTTCTAACAAAACTACAAAGTTGAAGAAAATTCATAAATTACTATAAAACAATGATTTTTGTGTGCAATCGAATGATGGTGAACCATGGATGTGTTCAAATTTCTGGTGGTTATTTCATGTGTAAGATACATTATAAATAGACAGAGAAGGGGGGAAATATAAAACAGAAGAAAAGGCACTGGTAGGATGGTGGGGGAGGGGAGGCAAAGGACAAAATTTTCCCAAGAATGTATACAGAGAGAATTTTATGTCAGCATTTTGCTCTTGAGATATGTTATCTTGAACAAGAGGTTCACATTCTGTGGTATTTTGTGCTGCATCTATCAAAGTAATTTGTTATATTAACAACTGCAAACTAATAAAGTTTCTCTAAATTTGAGGTCAACTTACTATTTTCAGTTCTTCATTTTTTTCCTCAAATCAATAACCTAAAACTTATACTTACTCTATTTGTCTGGACAAAAGGCTCATACAAAGAAGTTTGCTTTAAATTCACTTGAAAGTGGCAGTTTAAATATATCTGTACAGTTTTGGTCCATTTGAGCTTACCTAAAGGAAGAATTTTGTGTGTATACGAAAGGATATAGGACTTATTTTAAAAGCAAAAGGAAACATGAAAAAAAATACCATTGTATGTTGCAGCATTTTCTCTGTCCAATCACAAAAGGGTAGTGACAGGTCAGTGATTGGACAGGAATAGGGAGGCAGAGCTAGAAGTTTAGGAATGAGGAGGCCAGAGGTCAGAGGAGAAGCAGCAAAAAATCATCATGGAGGCAGGTGAACAGGAAATCACTGGTGGCTCTAGAACAAGAGCATAGTTGGGCGGTCCAAGAGAGTTTGCGGGTAATCTCTTTTTGTTATTTCCCACAACAATTGTAGATTGGCTGTGGAGTTGTAGAGGCTGCAGGTCTGCAACAGAAGATAGAACCATGATTCAGACAAGTGAGCGAAGTGTCCATTCACATATCTGATATAATTCTCCTGTGCTCAGGATTCTCTTCTGGAGGCTTAGATTTTTGAAAGCCTACTTTAGTAAGGGCTCTTAAATGTCCCAACCTACCTTCTAGCCCACCTACCAGAGATAAAGGAACAGAAAGGTTAATAGGAAATAGGGGATGTGTACTTGTTTGGCGCAATTCCAATCTTTATTGTCAAGATATCACCAGTCCAGTCCAAAACACCAAACATGAATCAATAGGAATAGCTCAATCTAGAAGAAACCATGAGGATTCACTGAATCAGCATGAGTCCACAGAAGTGGCAAAAAGCAGCCAAAATACCAGGAGAATTTCTCTGTTCATTTTTTCTTTTAAGTCATGACAGGAGAAGATCTGAGAAACCAAGCAAAGTATTACAAGGCATACCAATACCAGAGGGTCTTGAGTGAAAACCAGCAAAGCATCACACATCAAATCCATATAAGAGTGTTGTCCTATCCCTGTGGGGTTATATTTATATTCTTTCCAGACATTAAAGATCCTTTCAAGAATATTCTCCAGCAAAACCTCACATGCCATTTAACAAGACAGCATCCAGAAAACAAAAACAAAAACAACAACAACAACAAAAAAGCATTATATGTCTGTCTCTGCAAAACATCCTTTCATATTTCTGCTTCAGCAAAACAGGTCCATTGCTTTGGTACAAATATCTGCATTTGACTCTTTCAGCTGCTGGTTGGTTCCTTCAAGGACAGTTATGATGAGTCCCTTCTTGTGAGCTCTCCAGGTCTCAGCAATAGTGTTAGGTCCTAGGACCTCCCCTTGAGGTAGATAGCACTTTGGACCTGTCACTGGACCTTCTTTTCCTCAGGCTTCTCTCCGTTCCCATTCCTGTAGTTATTTTAGATAATTATGGGTCAGAGATGTGACTGTAGTATGGCAACCCCATCCCTCACTTGATGTCCTGTCTTCATGCTGGAGGTGGGCTCTATAAGTTCCCTCTCCCTACTGTTGGGCATTTCATCTCTCTTTGATTTCTGAGAATCTCTTATGTCCTAGATCTCTGGTGCATTCTGGAGGATCTCTGCAACCTCCTACCTCCTGAGGTTGCCTGTTGTATGTCCTTTTGGGTCTGAGTTACCTCACTCAGGATATTTTCTAGTTCCCTCCATTTGCCTGCAAAGCTCAGGATGTCCTTGTTCTTAATGGCTGAGTATTATTCCATTGTGTAATTGAACAACATTTTCTGTATCCATTCTTCTGTTGTGAAATATCTGGGTTGTTTCCAGCTTCTGGA
This sequence comes from Montemys delectorum, assembly GCA_019843815.1. Classification (NCBI taxonomy): domain Eukaryota; kingdom Metazoa; phylum Chordata; class Mammalia; order Rodentia; family Muridae; genus Montemys; species Montemys delectorum. The sequence goes on along the minus strand of JADRCD010198424.1, from coordinate 8,498 downwards.
TATCATAAATAAGGTCGCTATGAACATAGAGGAACACATGCTCCTGTGGCATGGTGGGGCATCTTTTGGGTATATTCCCAAGAGTGGTATTGTTGAGTCTTCAGGTAGATCTATTTCTAATTTTCTTAGGAATTTCCAGATTGATTTCCAGGGTGCTTACACCAATTTTCAACCCCACCAGCAATGGAGGAGTGTTCCTCTTTCTCCACATCCTCTCCAACATATGTTATCACCTGAGATTTTGATCTTAGCTATTCTGATTGGTGTAAAGTGGAATCTCAGGGTCATTTTGATTTGCATTTCTCTGATTACTAAGGATTTTGAACATTTCTTTAGGTACTTCTCAGCCCTTTGAGTTTCTTCAGTTGAGAATTCCTGGTTTAGTTCTGTACCCCATTTTTTTTATTGGGTTGTTTGTTGTTTTTTTTTGTTTTGTTTTGTTTTGTTTTGTTTTTTGGTTTTTTTTGTTTTTGTTTTTGTTTTTTTTGGTGATTAACTTCCTTAGTTCTTTATGTATTTTGGGTATTAGCCCTCTATTGGATGTGGGGTTAGTGAAGATATTTTCCTAATCTATAGGTTGTCTATTTGTCTTATTGACTATTTCCTTTACCTTACAGAAGCTTTCCAGTTTCATGTGGTCCCATTTGTCAATTCTTGATCCTAGAGCATGAGCCGTTGGATGTGTCTTTAGTATATTTCCCTCTGTACCAATGAGTTCAAGGCTTTTCTACTTTCTCTTCTGTTAGATTCAGTGTGTCTGGTTTTATGTTGAGGTCCTTGATCCACTTGGACTTGAGCTTTGTACAAGGTGACAAATATGAGTCTATTATTCTTCTTCTACATGTTGACCTCCACTTGAACCAGCAGCATTTTCTCATTTTTATAACAATTTATTTTTATTTTAACTGTTCCTCTAATTTTTTCCATCTTTACTTTCTTTTTTTACTTTTATTTGATATTTTATTTATTTACATTTCTAATATTATCCCCTTGCCCCTATCCCCTCCCCCAACCCCTGCTTCTATGACATGCTCCCCCACCCACCCACCCACCCACTCCCACCTCACTGCCCTGACATTCACCTACACTGGGGTGTTGAGTTTTCACAGGATCCATGGACTCCCCATGCATTGATGCCAGATAAAATCTTCCTCTGCTACATATGCAGTTGGAGCCATGGGTCTCTCCATGTATATTTTTGGTTGATAGTTTATTCACTGGGAGCTCTGGGGGTTCTGGTTGGTTGATATTGTCGTTCTTCCTATGGGGTTGCAAACTCCTTCAGCTCTTTCAGTCTTTCCTTTAATTTCTCCATTGGGGTCTCCATGCTCAGTTTGATGCTTGGCTTCAAGCATCCATATCTGTATTGGTAAGGAGACAGCTATATCAGGTTCTTGTTAACAAGCACCTCTTGGCATCAGTAGTAGTTTCTGGGTTTGGTGTCTGCAGATGGGAAGTCTCTGGATGGTCTTTTCAGTCTCTGCTCACTCTTTGTCCCTGTATTTCCTTTAGACAGGAGCAATTCTGGATATGGTCTGTACAGATTCTCTCTCCCCTTTGTTGGTTATTTCAACTAATGTCATCCCTGTTGGGTCCTGGGAGTCTCTTGCTTTCCTGGTATCTTGGACTTTCTTGTTGCTATTTCCAGTTCCACATCCCGTAATGTACAGCTGTGTACAGCTATGTTCAATTTCCTGACCCTCTGTGCATCTCCCAGGTCTTTTCACACACTTAAACCTATCCCCCCCTTTTCTCCTCCCCTTCACTCTTCTACTCAAGTTCCTCTCACTCTCTACTTCACATGATTATATTGTTCTCCTTTCTAAGTAGTACTGAAGCATCCATACATTGTTCTTCCTTCTTCTTGAGCTTCATACAGTCTGTAAATTGTATTGTGGGTATTCCTAGTTTTTTTCCTAATAACCACTTATCAGTGAGTACATACTATATGTGTTTCTGGGTTAGGTTACTCGATATTTCTTGAATGTTTAAAAGTCTTTTAAATATATCATGTTTTAATATGTACAGCCCAGAAAATGTATTATTTTTAATTTATACTCACTTATTTTATTATTTATTTATTCAAGAACTATTGACTGTAGATGTATTTGTGTGAATCTGGAAGTGACCCCATTATAATATTTTTATTAAAAAGAAAATTTAGGTTTATTATGTTTATGTTCTATTTTAATTCTCTCCTTCTACCTTGAGAATCTCCAGTACTGAGTTCATGTTGTCAGGACAGGCAGCAATTTCCTTTATTTGCTGAGCCATCTGCACCTCCCTAGCTCTTAGTATCATGACATGTTTGTTTTATGAGGGAACTAAGTAGGATCCGAAATCTTACAGAATTACTCATAGGTCACCCTTATATTCTTTCTTATTATACAATAAGTATTCATATGAATTATGTTCATCTAGCATAGGCAGCAGTTACAATTGTGCTTGTAAAGTGTTATCCTCAAAAAAATAAGTGAGTCTCCTGTTTTCTAGTTGTATACTAGGGGAAAAATATATTTAGAGTTCAATTATTTGACTAAATTAATTTAAGCAATTATTATTTATTTAAATTAATTAATTAATTCAGTTAATTCCAAAGTTGATTTTTCACTTTTAGGGTTTTTTTTTTTTGTTTTTTTTTTTTTTTGTTTGTTTTTTTTTGGTGGGGGTAGGTTTAAAGGCACAAATGTAACTAACAAGAGGCTTGAATTACTGAAGTTTCTGTTTTTAATGCAATGTAAAAATCTGAAGACTCCGATTTTTCTTGGTGAATAATCGATTGAAATAAATGTTATTTGTAACAATAAATAATATTGGTTTCTTAAAGAATTATTGTGTAGTTTGATTTTTATTGTTTTATTTTTTATTCCTCTCTTTTATTTTTAAATGTTTGTGTGTAGTTAAGAAATAATTTCTTCCCATATTTTAGGGATTGGTATCAAACACACCAGCTTTGTTCAGTAGTTCTGTCCTATTCTTCTTTATATAGACCCTTTCTTTTCAGTGGTATTATGAGACTACTGGGTTTGTTGGTGCTTTTGTTCTAATGACATTTGGCATGAAAAATAGCACAGTGATTCAAGAAATTTTAGCACCTAGTATTTTATAAAATGCTACAACTATTGGAGATGAAAAATAGACTTGACAAAATTTAACTTGAATCAAGAAACTGAAGAAATGAAAATGAAAATAAAAAATTCTAAACATGTATTTTGTTTATTTAACCTATATTTCCGTGTATGTCTGTGTGTGAGTGTATGTATGTGTGTCTATATGTGTATTGTGATGTGTGGGTGTATCTGTGTGTGTGTGTGTGTGTGTGAGTGTGTGAGTGAGTGTGTGTGTGTGTGTGTGTGTGTGTGTGTGTGTGAGCTATCATATGCAGAAGTAGGTCTGAGGTCAGTTTTCTGGAATTCTCCCTCTTCACCATGTTCAGGCATGGTCTTCTGTGTTTTCCTTCATAATTCCATTCTTTTTTATTTTGAGAATTTCTTCTACTTCCATCAGCTAGTTTCCCTATATAAGTGCTCTGATTACAAATGCTAGCTACTACATCTAGCTTTTTACAATAGTTTCTGGGATTTATCCCAGTTCATGCAATTTGTATAGTAAAGAATTTCACACAGTCATCTTTTTTTGCTCACAATTTTCTTGGCTTCGAAAAATTAAAGATTCAAGCCTAAGTTCTCATATACAATTATTAGAGATGCCAGAAGAAAGAAAAAGAGAAACAAAGGAGAAACTCTTAGTAAATAAGTTAACATATTCTTTAAAGTGGTTTTTATTTGAACTTAAAGAATCAAAGAGTTCAGAACAGTACCAATACAATTATTAAGAGTAAGATTAAAAGAATGTTTATTATCAAGAGCATTTGCAATATGTCAGTTACAAAACACTAATACAGCTACTTATGTCACCAAAAATGATAAAACACACAGAGTCCATGATGTTTTTAGCATAGTACCATATTTGGAGCATATTCTTAAAATTAGAAAGTAATTTTCTACCAATTTTTTTCATCTAAGCTCAACATGGATGTCATTAAAGCAGGATACAAGGACATGTGACATTGCAAAATTTTTTCTCCATAGATCTTTTCTCAAGAATACATATTTCTCAATAATTAATCAAAATTTGGAGAGAGAGGTGAATAGATATGAAATTAGAAAAAAAAAGCAAACTTTTTTTTTTTCTGGAAGCAAATTAAGGAAGTTTGATAACACTGTACAAAAGCGACTTACCTTTCTATAACAAGCAAGAAAAATTGATACTGATAACATCATGATAATGAAGTTGAGGAAAGTCTTCTTTATTTCAAAATATTAAAAGTATATTGAGGGGCTGGGGAGATGGATTAGTGGGGAAAGCCTCTCCCATTCATATATGAACATTGGAGTTCAGATTCCTGAGATCATGTACATTCCTAGGGGAAGAAATGGATGAAGAGGTTTACTGTAATTCTAGCACACTGAAAGCAGTGGATAAGTGTTCCTGAACTATTGTGGCTACTATGATTTTTAACTTTCAAGTAGGAAATCAGGTAATCAAGGAAAGGATGAGACTATTCAGTGTTCTGAGGATGGGCTTTTAAAAATACTTAAGTAGTAGGTAACGTGATATGTTTATAAAACATAAGAAATAAATATTAATATAAAATAATGAATGATGTGGCACAGAGAGCTTTTCAGTCTATTGGCTGAACATACTACATGAGCGTGCGAACGTGATGAAGTTCATGAAGATGCGTTGGATACAGTGAACTAGTACAAAGATTCCATAAATAAAGATGTCTGCCCCTTCTCTTATATTTTAGGAAACAAAAACTTTCCAAAATTGATTTTAAGCAGGTACCATACCGAAATAAAAGTAACAATGAAAATCAACAGCCTGAAAGATGGTTTTCTGATGAAGGTTGCATGATATTCTCATCTCCGGCTATAGCAATATGTCATTAGGGATTATTTTTATTGCCATGTTCCTTTAGGAGAGCCGTAGAAGTAAAGATTTTTTTTTTCTAGGTCCATGACCTATCTTCTCTCATGTTTCTTTTTTCTTTTTTTTTTTTTTTTTTTTAACACTTTAGTAGTTTCTCTTCAGAAACTCAACTCATGGAGTGAGACTTAAATTAAACAACAACAACAACAACAACAACAACAACAAAAACTATGTTTGGTGACTCACATAAAGTATGTGCCATTATTGTAACTGCATTTACTGCAAGTAGGTTACTGTTGTAGGTAGTATGGTTTGTACCTGGATTAAATTGATGATTACCAGCGGGGCAGTGGTGGTGCACACCTTTAATCCCAGCACTTGGGAGGCAGAGGCAAGCAGATTTCTGAGTTCAAGGCCAGCCTGGTCTACAGAGTGAGTTCTAGGACATCCAGGGCTATGCAGATGCAGAAAAGCCCTGTCTTGAAAACAAAACAAAAGCAAAAACAAACCAAAAAACAAAAAACAAAAAAACAAAAAAACCCAAATAAATTGATAGTTACCTTCCTTCTTTGAAAGCATTCAGAGTATCTTCCAGCACTATGAATTCTAGTTAGTAGGGGTGAAAATTCTAGCTGGTCCTCCTGTTCAATGTCAATATTCAATGGCATAAGTAATAATGTTGTGGGAAGTAACCAATGGCAATACTCTTGATGTTTGGTATTCAGAACAGAGGGTCCATGGATTCATATGGCTAATGAATCAACAATATGCAACCCCTTTTCAGTTCTACAGGTTTTCCTTGGTCAAATAACATATCTAGCCAGGGTATTGTTTTCTCTATTATATGGTGAAACCATTTGATTTCCTTGATGAAATTAACACAAAGACCCACAACTACAAAATGTGCATAAGAGCCCAGTCCTGAATTGGATGAAATCATCTTATCCCTAATTTGAAGGCTTAGGTATCTGTGTGAACAAGGAGGCAAAACAATTTGTAGATAACTAAAGAAACAATACCTTTGGTACACAAAAGGACTGTTAAGTTGTGGCAATGGATGTAGTACCTGTGCAGAAATAAGCCAGAAGGGGTCCTAAGGCTTAGCTGGGGAAATTGTCAAGGTTAAGTAGGCTGATACAGGGAAGACCTGGGATTGAATGATATTCATAATATCCCACTGAGAGCAAAACTCTGAAGCTTGCTGGAAACTCTATGAGAAAGTATTGTCACTAATGACATGAGATCCATAAATAATCATTTCCTCATAATCATTCAAATAAATAAGAACATTAGCCAACACTTTCAAGTTACTGCATTTCAGTGACGCAACTCTTCTAACCAAAACTCTTTATGTTTTTTCTCCTTCCTTCGTTGACCTCATGTAACGTCCTTCTTTCCCTTGTGTATATTTTTTTCATATGTGGAACTTAACTTTTACTATTTCGTGACTGGGAATATGGAGTAGTGAAAGAATATCTGCAGAGCTTCTAAAGGCAAATACTGATGGATATAAATATCCAAGTAATTCTCACCTGAGATACTTCCTAACTTAGACTACATTTTGAGTCTAAGCATTAGAGGTTAATTTTAGAAGTCCATTCAGAAGCAAAATCAATTCATCTAGAATTGTGAGGTTGTATAGTGATAATTATCAATATATTTCTGAATTTCAACTGTTATTGACTGTTGAATTTTCCCTTGGATGCTGCAAGTTTCTCAACATGTCTGAAATTGAACCATTATTATCACAGACAAAACCAAAACTATATTAATATAATTGTGAGCTTGTGAATAAAGTATACTTCTGGTAATTTATATGCTTTCTTCTCAGTCCTAGTGTTCAATAATTTATGTAAAGTGTATCTAAGGAACTTGTGTGACAAAGCATAAAGAAAAGACATCTAAAATTAGAAAGGAAAAAATCAAAACCAGAAAAATGTAACAGAAAAAGTTGCAAATTGTTTATTATTCTTATTAAAATTAAAATTTAAACATATGCATATATTTTAGAAATTTCTTGCTCTGGGTATTAAGTATATACTGTGAATATAACATTTCGCTAGCACTAAGAGTGCTTAGAGAAGAATGCTTGTTGTGCTTGAAGTGTTCCCCAAATAAGTTTTCAATCAAGGGTGGAGATATACCTTGGAAATTATGATTAATAGCTACTCTTTCTGTGGACAAAAGTTCAGTACACACAGACACACACAACAACAGCAATAACAACAACACCAAAAAGCACGGAAGCTCATAGGTACCTATAACTCTAGCTTCACCTTATCGAACAGCTGGTTCTGCAGATATCCAAACAAAGGTATGCAGGCACCTGTGCAGATCACACACACACACATTACATGCTAAAATTCTTTTAAAAATAGGTTTTCAGTACTAACTGAAGAATCATTTATTATTTTGTTCAGAATTGTAGTTTTCAAAATTCTGTGCCATTACATCTTCCACTGTTTTAGATTGCTTAAATTTTATGTCTACAGAATATAAAAAATTAACAACCAGCACACAATAGTTAGTAAAATCAATGACCAGGTAAGACTTTCAGTGAAGGAATTGGGACATTAAATGAGCCACAAAACCTAGGATCTTGTCTAAAAGATATGCAGAGGTAGGAGATGGAGCAGAATTTGAGGGAAGAGTAAACCAATTGCTAGCCAAGCTTGAGACCCATGGCATGAGAAAGAGCCCACCACTGACATTATTAATGAGATTCTTCTATACTTGCAGACAGGAACTTAGCATAAGTGTCATCAAAGAGCTCTTACCCAGAAACTGATGAGAACTAATGCAGAAGCCAATAGCCAACAATTAACTGGAGCTTGGGGAATAATGTGGAGAAGAGGAGGGAATATTTAAGGAGCCAGAGAGCTTAAGAATATAAGAAAACCTACAGAATCAACTAACCTAGCCCCATAGAGGCTCAGTCAGACTGAACTGCATGTATGGGTCAGAGGTAGGCCCTCCGCACATATGCAACAGTTGTCATCTGAGTCCTCATGTGGAGCTGCTAAAGCAGGAGCAGGGGCTGACTCTGACTACACGGCCTGACTTTGAATCACTTTCCCCTATGTGGGCTGCATGGCTTAGACTCAGTAGATGTGCCTAGTCTTATTGATATGCCAAGGCTATTTGAAACCCATGGGAGGCCTCTACTTTTCTGAGAAGGGGAGGAGAGGTTAATTGAGCTTTGAGAAGGAGAGAGAGAGGATAAAAGGGAAGGGAAGCAGGGATCATATATACAGTAAATAAATACCTTAATTAGTAATAAACAAATTACAAAAGAAAAAGGAAGAATTATAATTTAGCAACTATGCTGAAGATTTATAAAGGAAAAGAGATCCAACTTATTTCCCTGGGTCACTATCTCTTTAAGTTGGAAAGTGCCTGCTGAGTTTGTCACATTATTTAAAAAATGACAGATTGCTGTTCCCAGTGTCTTCCTTTTCTCACAGTCAACACAAAAAGACCAACTAAAGATAATAACAGGAGATAAGTGCTATTTATTTTAATTAAAATACTCACAAATTATCTAATACTCATGTTTATCTTCC